>JAESVK010066153.1:4701-30291 GCA_017140935.1 Hamamelis virginiana
ATCATCCGAAAAAAAAAAAAAAAAAAAATTTTTTTTTTTTTTTTTTTATGGGGTAGGCTCGCCCTTCTCTCCTGAATCTAGTAGTATTTTTGTTGGAATTTTTTGAATTTGTTTGATGGGTGTTTTGTATTTTTCTTTGATTTTCGGAATATATGAACCCATTTTTCAGATCTGAATTCTAGGGTGTTTTTAGGAGTTTCTCTTGGTCTAACCCTACTCCCTAGGTGCCGACTAGCCTCTTGGAGTAGCCCCTTGGTGTTTGTTTTCAGAATCCATGGCTGTAGAGTCCATTTTTGAGTTTTTTTGAGCTTTTTTGGGTGTCGGCAGCACTGCTGGCCTTGCTTTGGTTTGTTTTTGTGTGTCCTATGACCTCCTGGATACTATTTTTGATGTATTGAATCTCATCTAGGCTTGTGGTGGTTGGATTTGTGGAGGTTGCAGACCTTAAGTGTTTTTTGGCTACTGTTTTCTTGCCCATTCTTGACATAGTTGGCTGTCCCTTCCGTGTTCTTTATTCCTTTCTTCTTCGAGACACCTTTGGTTATTAGATTTCTTGCCCTGGTCGCTGGTTGCTTCTCTTGGGTTGATATGGCAGAGATTAAGGTTGAATCTTCGACTTCTTTCCTTAAAGATGATGACACACCTAAGGCTATTACTTCTAAGAAATTGAATGGTATTAATTACTTGGCTTGGGCTCATGCGGTGAAGATTTTTTTGCGTAGCAAACGCAAGCTCAAGTACCTCACTGATGATGCTCCTGCATCCACTGATTCTGGATATGAGACTTGGATGTGTGAGGATTCTACTGTTATGGGATGGCTTTGGCATAGTATGGAATCCCATATTTCTACCACTGTTGAGTTCTGTGATTCCTCCAAACAGATTTGGAATTCAGTCGCCGAGTCGTTCTCCCAACAGAGTAATGTATCTCGTGTCTTTGAGTTATATGAGCAGATTTTCTCTGTTAAACAAGGTGATAAACCTTTATCTGAGCATTATAGCATTTTGAAGGGTCTATGGGAACAGTTATTGCAGCTTCGCCCGTTTACTACTGATTTGGATCAACAAAAGAGGCATTGGGAAGATTTTATGATTGCTTCTCTTTTATCCAGTCTTAATTCTAATCTTCGGGGTTTTAAGGATCAAATTCTGGCTAGTGAGACACTTCCCACCGCTGCTAATGCTTACTCTCGATTGCTTCGCTCCACTTTGGGAACCTCTTCGATTGTCAGTCATTCTCCTAGTGTCTCTCTTGAGCAATCTGCCTTAGTTTCTCGTTCTGGAGGTCGTGGTTTTAGTGGCGGTCGCTCTTCTAGTGGTCGTAGTTCTTCCGGCACTCTTTCTGGAGGACGTGGTACTGTGTTTCGGGGCACTCCTCGTGGTGGCAGCAATTCCATGGGCCGTGGTACTCGTTATTGTGATCATTGTGGGGGCACTAATCATACTGAACCTTATTGCTGGAAGAAGTATGGCAAACCGAGTCGTGCGAATCAAGTTATGGATGATTATGGACAGTCCTCTTCTATTCCGGTTACTCCATCTGGACAGGCTATCACCACTTCGTCCCACACTGAAAATCCTTCCTCGTCTGCTACTATGGTAGCCTCAGGTACTATCTCGTGTATTGCCAGTTCGTCGCCCCCTTGGGTTATTGACTCGGGTGCCAGTTCTCATATGTGTGGTATACCTTCTTCTTTTTCTGCACTAACTTCTGTTAATCATCAAATTGTTTTAGCTGATGGGTCTTCTTGTCCTGCTGGTGGGCGAGGGATTCTCCACCCTTCTCGCTCCCTCACTTTACCTGATAGTCTTTATGTTTCTAATTTTCCTTTTAACCTACTCTCTGTTAGTCAACTGACTAAACTTCTGAATTGTTCAGTAACTTTTCTTCCAAATTCTTGTGTTTTTCAGGATCTCACGACGAAGAAGATGATTGGTTCGGGCCATGAGAAGGATGGACTTTACTACTTGGACACTGATATTTCACCTGCTTTTTCTGCCTTGACTGCATCTGTTTCACCCTCCCAGTGGCATGCTCGTCTTGGCCATCCCTCTTTAGCTCGTCTCAAACTGGCTGTTCCTGGTTTAATAAATGTTTCTAGTTTAGAGTGTGAGGCCTGTCAACTTGGCAAGCATCACCGTAGTTCTTTTCCTGTTAGTCGCCATGGTCGCGAGTCTGCGTCTTTTAATTTAGTCCATACTGATGTTTGGGGTCCTTCCCGTACTCCTACTGTTTCTGGTTTTAAGTATTTTGTTATTTTTGTGGATGATTATTCTCGTGTGACTTGGTTATTTTTAATGAAAGAGCGTTCTGAGCTTCCTGATATTATTTCTCGTTTTTATAATCAGATTCGTGTTCAATTTGATAAGCATATTAAAATTATTCGATCTGATAATGCTAGAGAATATGTTCAAACTGCTGTGGATTTTTTTTGTGGGGCACGGGGTATTATTCATCAGACAAGTTGTGCTCATACCTCTCCACAAAATGGGGTTGCTGAACGTAAACTTCGTCATTTACTTGATATTGCTCGGACTTTAATGATTAGTATGCATGTTCCAAAGTTTTTTTGGGGAGATGGGGTTCTTACTGCGTGTTACCTTATTAATCGTGTTCCTTCTGTTAGGTTGTCCAATCAGTCTCCCTTCTCTATTCTATTTCCTCATCGTTCCCCTTTTTCTATTCCTCCTCGTGTCTTTGTGTGTTGCCTTTGTTCACATTCTTGATCCAGGTCATGATAAGTTATCTCCTCGGGCTCGTAAATGCATTTTTCTAGGATATTCTAGAACTCAAAAAGGATATCGATGTTATCATCCTGATTCTCATCGCTACTTTGTGAGTGCTGATGTCACTTTTTTTGCGTCTACTTCCTATTATTCTTCTTCTGGGAAATCCTTGTCACCTGATATCATTTCTTGTCGTGAGGGGGAGCATTTTTTGTCGACTCCTACTCTTCCTATTCCATTGTCTTCTCCCTCGTCTCCATCTTTGTCTCCTCCCCCATTGCAGGTATATCGGCGTGACAAGGACAGGACTGTTGTTTCTTTTGGCCCTGATCAACTCTCTTCGGACTCTGTGGATCCTTTGCCAGTTATTACCTCGTCTGATGAATTGCCTATTGCTCTTCGTCGAGGTAAACGTACCTGTACCCAACACCCCATCTCTCACTTTGTTTCCTATGCTAATCTGTCTCCTTGTTTACGGTCCTTTGCCTGTACTTTATCTTCTATTTCTGTTCCTAAGAATTATAAACAGGCTTCTTCTTCTTCGGGTTGGAAAACTGCAATGGATGAGGAAATGCATGCTTTGTATCATAATGAGACTTGGACTCTTGTTCCTCTTCCATCTGGCAAAAAGACAGTTGGCTGTCGTTGGGTATACACCGTCAAATACTTACCCGATGGTTCTGTTGAGCGATTGAAGGCTAGGTTAGTGGCTAAGGGCTATACCCAAACTTATGGTGTTGATTATATGGAGACGTTTTCACCGGTTGCTCGTCTCAATTCTGTTCGAATTTTACTCTCTGTTGCTGTGAGTCTTTCCTGGCCTTTGTATCAGCTTGATATGTGATCTTCAGGAAGAGGTGTTTATGGATCAACCTCCTGGCTTTGTTGTTCCGGGTAAGGAGAATCTTGTATGTTGTCTTCGTAAAGCCCTATATGGTCTGAAACAATCTCCCCGTGCATGGTTTGACAAATTTAGCACAGTTGTTCTTGCATATGGCTTTCGGCGCTCCACTTATGATCACTCAGTCTTTGTTCATACCTCCTCTTTGGGTACGATAGTGTTAATTGTGTATGTGGATGACATTATTATTTCGGGCAACAATTCTACTGGTATTGCTGAAGTTAAGAAACACTTGAGTCAGTCATTCCATACCAAAGATTTGGGAGCTCTTCGCTATTTCCTTGGTATTGAAGTCGCTCGCTCTAGGCGTGGTCTTTCTTTGTCCCAACGCAAGTATGTCCTTGACCTTTTGACTGAGACCGGCCTTCTTGGTACTCGTCCTGCTGATACACCTATGGATTCTACTGTCAAACTTGATTCTCAGCAGGGTGATTTATTTTCTGATGTGGGTCGCTATAGACGTCTTGTTGGTAAACTGATTTATCTTACAGTTACAAGGCCCGATATTACTTATGCTGTGGGCATTGTAAGTCAGTTTATGCATGCTCCTCGCCAACCTCATTATGATGCTGTTTGTCGTATTCTTAGGTATCTGAAGGGTACACCTGGTTGTGGGCTCTTATATACACCTTCTGCTTCTCTCTCTGTTTCGGGGTTTAGTGATGCTGATTGGGCTGGTGATCGTTCTGATCGTCGATCTACCTCTGGTTATTGTACCTTTGTTGGTGACAATTTAGTTACTTGGAGGAGTAAGAAACAAAATGTTGTGGCTCGTTCTAGTGCTGAGGCTGAATACCGTGCTATGGCTCACACTGCTTCAGAAATGTTATGGGTTCGCTCGCTTTTACAGGATTTTGGTATTTCTGTTCCTAAGCCTATGCCTATGTTTTGTGATAATCAGGCTGCTATCTTCATTGCCAATAATCCTGTTTTTCACGAGCGTACGAAGCATATTGAGGTTGACTGTCATTTTATTCGTGATTTGCTTATCCGGAAACAGATCAGTACTCCTTATGTTCGTTCTGCTGATCAGCTTGGTGATATCCTTACTAAGTCTTTACCACGTGTTTCTTTTCTTCATTTGTTTTCCAAGCTGGGCATGTTTAATTTATATGCTCCAGCTTGAGGGGGAGTGTTAGAGTTAGTAAGGGTATTTTTGTATTTGCATCTTATTCTTATCAGTATATATAATAATGATGAGGACTGGAATAGGTTAAGTTCCAGATTTCCTATTCTCTTTCTCACCCATCTCTCTCTCTCACGTATCTCTCTCTCTTTCTTCGCTTCTCTTAAACCCTATATTCAATTCAACTGTGCCGTAAATTCAACATTGCACACAACAGTACACAAAATACTCCACTAACAGTGTCTCAATCCCAAAACAAACCCAGATAAAGTAATCAGATCACTGATTAATTATGGCACAAATTGAATCACTAGCTTCAGATACTGCTTCAAATTTCAGGAGAAACTGATTAATTCACAGCTGCAACTTAAAGCCGGTTTGCAAATCTCGAATCTGAATTACTCGAATCAATGGACAGAGTTCAATCAAGAAATCTAATCACAAGTTCACCAAAATTTCAGTCGATCACACTCGATTAGGTGATAGCTTCCAAATTCGATCATAATCTAATCACAAGTTCACCAAAATTTCAGTCGATCACACTCGATTAGGTGATAGCTTCCAAATTCGATCATGATCAACAGATTTACAGCTCTTAAACTCGATCAATTTCCATCAAATCACAACTATCAAACTCAATCAGATTCGAGGATGACCGAGCTACTTGAACCGCTCTTCAGTTGTGGTTGATTTACACAAGAAATCAATCAAAACAGATCTGATTCTATAGAAAAATATCATAAAATTGAATATCTAACTCTCTAACCATCTATTTATAGGACTCTAACTAATCTAACCAACTAACATGAAATAAAACTAAAGCTACAAGCTGTTACATGAAGTAAATGACAAACAAACGAAAAAAAAAACACCTATAATCCTTCTACATCAGCATCCGATGTTTAGAAGGATTGAAGGAGACAAAAAGTAAATAATAAATAAAGAGCAGAAATCACTTTCATTATTATTGAAATTTGAAAGACAAAGTAAATCCTGAAATAAATGAAAGTGGGAACAGGATCGAACAGTGGTGGTAAAGAGACAAATAAAAATAATAGTGAAAGAAAAGAAAAGTTGGTAAGTTAATACAAATTAAGCGATCTGACCTGTGGTCGAGCCTGAACTGTACCCCGACGACCCTTGCCAGCAGGTATTCCCAATGGATGATTGTGCACTGTTTCAAGTTTGGTCACAACCCATTTCCCGGACTTCTCTTTCCGCACCATAATCATTGCCTTGCAACCTTCCCTAGTAATCTCCCTTGGCTTCCTAACTTCAAGCCTTTTTGTCTTCTTATTATTTACACGAAAACCTTCCTTGTTACATAGAAATCTACGACTAATAACTGATCCATCACGACTTGAACGATGGCAATTACCCACACGGATAATAAAGCCTGCATGCTTAGCATATGTATCATAGTATATCATGGCAGCCTCTTCAGAATTAAACTCCATCCCAACATATGGTTCTACATTACCATCTACTTCATGTACAATCAGCTCTCTATCAAATAGATCAAGCATTTCTCCACCTTCAACCATACATATATCCTGTCCAATTGAATTTTCAATCATCTTACTGTCCCCATCTGAGTTATCCACATCTGCATCAGGCTCCATCACAGCAGAATCTGCGATCATTTTGTAATCCTCGGTCACATAAGCTGTAAAATTCACTGTTACACAAAAAAGTTCAAGCAGTCATTTTCCAAACCCAGGGTTGTAATCAAATAGAACAGTCACAGATTTCCTAGCAAAGCGCATAACCATATAAGAACATAACTTTTAACTTTTTCCTCATGGTCAAGAACAAACTTAACGCTGTGTAAAGCCCATCACTGTTTTTGCCAAAAAAAAAAAAAAGGCACACCCATGCACTGTCTTCTTAAACTGACTGATCCATTGTGAAGCTACCCAATATAGTATCAAGAATGCTTGATTTTTACATATTTTGTATATTTGCTTGCATTAGAAAACAAATAGAGTCATTAGTTAAACAAATTTATCCATATTCTATACATGGCCTAGAGTGGTATGACTGTCAATTTAATGCATAATTATTAATATTTTATTTTCCTAAAATAGAATCATTATTTAAATTGTTGAACAATTTATAGGTTTAAACAACCATTGTCCTTGAAACTTCATTTATTATAACATTTTTCTTTTTGAAGTAATAAGATTTCATTCAAAGAAAAAGGCCGAACCCTCTGTCCGCGCGAGGTGAACAAAAATAAAAGATAAAAAACCAAGTCATGAGGAGAGAAAAGAAACAAAAACATAATAGGAAGCTTGATCTACAAATCATCTCGAGTTCTTCCATTCAAAATAAGTATAGACTAGCCAATTTCTCAACTTTTCTACATCATAAAAAATCCTCCGGTTTCTTTCCATCCAAAGAATACAAAAAATTGCATGAGGAGTCCATCCAAACCAAGAATGCTTCCTTCTTCCTCAACCTTACCCTCCAGCATTTTAAAAGACTAAATGCAAAAGTTGGCATCACTCAAATCACCCCAAAGAGAACTAAACTCGGGCTCCTTAAATCAGATGCCACCTTGCAGTGCAAGAATTGGTGATCAACTGACTCCCTCGCCTCTCTACACATCACACACTTATTAGGTAGCACCAAATTCCTGCTAACTGAGTTGTCAATTGTCGAAAATTTGTTCAAAGCTGCTCTCCACAAAAAGAACGCTATCTTGAAAGGCATTGCATCAATCCAAATAATTTTGGAAGGAAAATCATGAATAACTTACCTCGAAAGACTAATAGAAAATGATCTTACTGAGAACTTCCAGTCCTGTTACCTTTCCACCAAATTTCGTCATCTAATCCTCTCTCAATACTAGTCAAATAAATCCTTTCGAAGAACTGAAAGGCTCTATCCAACATCCAATCGATGAAGATTCCTGCTGATGATAATGTTCCAAGACAAGGTTTCCCCATTCCACTACAGACATTTATTCACGAACTCAACCTTATTGGAGACAAATTCATATAATTCTGGAAAAGCCTCCTTCAGAACCACATTTCCACACTAGAGATCCTTCCAAAATCTGATATAATTTCCATCCTAACTTTGAACCTATTATAAGAAATTTAAAGCAAACCATTCATACATTTTCCCTCTGATTTTCTTTTCATACTAACTCTTAAATACTTAACTTCCAACCTTCATGCACAAATGCAAAAATATTATATTGACAGAAAAGCCTGTGCTAAGATCCTAACACAGGTATCACAATTAAAATTTTGATTCAGGCAAGAAAAATAATATCAATCTACAATTTACAGAATACCTTCAAAGGCCATGAAGAGTATTTAATTCTTTTAAGTACCGCAACAACTGGATGTGCGTCTTTGCAAATTTTTAAAATTTTGACACATACCTTTATCTTTGCTTGATTTTTTATGTATGTTTGCACTTCAGAGAATTAAATATTGAAAGAAGTAATGACCAAATAGTTTCCACAACAACAAAAGCCAAATTCACTCTTCTTTTTCTGCACATTTTTAAGTAAATAAACTTGGGTGCACTTGTAACCATCCAAGAAGGTGTTGAACATGGGTGAACACAGGTGTCGCCCCAACTAGCATTTGACATGGCAGTCATTGATAGGGAAAAGTGTCATACATATCATAGTCTTTACAAGTTTTTATGTAAACTAGTTACTAACATGAAACAATTGAATAGCAAAACAGAATCAGGGTAAAACTAGCAGCCACTTTTTCTCAATTCTGCGAGACATTATACGACAAACCTACATAGTCCTTTAACAAAAGGACATTGTGTTATCCCCCAACATTCCGTAGTGAATTTTCAGTTAGTTATACAAATTATAACAAGAGCATGCATCTCATGGACTCAGCTCTCTGATAAGGAGACATAAACCCCCTCAAAGAAACATGTAAGCACAAAAACAATGGTTCTTTGACCAGTGGTGTCCAACTAATTCAGCAGCCTACAGTTCCTTATAACAGAGCCTTAATCCATGAACCATGACATAGGATAAGATTCACATTTCAGAAACATAGTATAATACCCATAATATGGAAAGAAATTGGTACTCCGCCAAACTATATATCCTCAAAAATCCAATCTAACTGAGAGAATAAACTCTTCCAAATCTAATTGAATAACAATCATCAATGAATGACCATTTTTCAAACTTCAAAATATTGTGGATTGCAAGCAAGCAAGCAAGCTTACAGTTATGGCGGCTATTCATGCTTCTCCCAGAATTGGACCTCGGGTAAGGGAAAAATCAGCCAACCCAGAAGCGAACAACCGTTGTTTTATCGTTTTCAATGGTTTTTTCTGCTTTTCTCAGATGCTCTTTCGACACCTCCGGATACTTGGTGTCAAATCGTCGCCTGTTTCTCTACTTCTTCGATTCTTTATTATTCGAATCTTCAAAAATCTTAAGCTGCCATATTACTCCTAACTATTACTTTGATTAGGAGTTTCCATGAAAAGAATATGTCTACTCCACAATTAAGATTTTACTGAAAACTGATATAATAAAGATTTTGAAGATTTTAAAGATATAATAATCGAGGAGGACGAGGAGATGATGGTGACAGTGGTCGCGGAGGTAAGTACATACCTGGTTTACTCTGTAAAACTTAAATAAGGCAAAGAAAATGGGTACTGAGAATTTTCAATTTTGACTATCCCTCCCTATCAGGCTATCAGCTATCGGCTATCAGCCACAAAATCAAAATCAAAATCAAAATCAAAATCCAGGGAATTTCCTCTTTCCCATTTCCGAAAGTAGAAAAACTGAAACCCCAACTGAATATTTCTCGCGTGCTAAGTCTAGGGTAGTAGGGTCCAAACAAGGCAAACCCATTTGTTTTGTGAACCAGCTTTGTTCGAATTTTTTTTTTAAAGTTAATTAAATTATTGGAAAATTTATCCACAAGTTTCTTAATTTTGTACTTTTTATCTTGAACAATAATTTTTCTGATATATATATATATATATATATTGTCTATTTTTATGTTAATAGTTGTATAAAATATTTATGTTAAGAATTTATAGGTATCTAACCTGTTATTATTAAATGAGGTTAGTCTACGAATTTGAGCTCATTTAATCATTTAATTTAATAAATAAACCAAGTTCATCCAAACTCGACTAGTAAATTTGTTTTAAGTTTATAAAAGAGAAGTCTTTCATTATGATTTTTTTTTTTATCCAAAAGTCTGAACAAGTAGATTGTATACCCAAAAGTTTTTTTTATGTTTAAAAGTCCCTTTTTTTTTTTTCAAAATTAGTTTTAGACCATTTTTTATCCTTGCATATATTATTGATGGATGTTGTTATTTCCATTTTGAAATTTGTAGATTTTCAAATTTTGAAAAAAAAAAATTGAATTTAATTCATGATCATCAAACATTATAATCGTTTTCACGTTTGTATGAACAAAACATCTAATTTTCAGCTCATCTCGGTGATTGTAGGGTATGATTTGCATGACCTGGTCATTTAGATTGGAGTTTTGAATTACACATTACGATTTTAATTGATATTTTCATCATTCATAGCTCGTATACTCGTTTGTTTGAGAATATAGCATAAGGTGTTTAGGATTTCAAGTGTGAAGTTTTTGGATCTTTTTTATATTGATTTTTAAGTAACAATGCAAATAATCCTTAGAAAATTGATTTTATTTTTTAGATTCTAGAAAATTGATGTGTTATTTTCAAAAAATTGAAATGTTATTTTTCAAAATTTTAATTTTAATTTTAGATTTCAAAAAACTAATTTATATTAGTTTACGGAGAAACGATTTGTTTGTTGTCAAACTTACCATTTTTCTTGAACAATTGATATGATAACTTTTAAAATTTCCAATAATACCAAAAAAATAAATAAATAAATAAATATTGATGTGTTCATATTTTTCATGAAAACTTGTGCAATTTTGCTTTGTTTTGATATTTTTTACATTTCTAGTACTTCGTAGTTAATAAAAATATATTATAATATAATATTTAATAGTTTTGTTTCAATATGATATAAGGTTAGATTGATTTGCTTCAATCTTACCTTATGAGGAATAACTAATTGTTTTAATTTCATAAAACTGATTTGTTATTTTCTAGAAAATTGATTTGTTTTAGATTCTAAAAAACTGATTTGCATCAGTTTACAAAGAACTAATTTGTTTTTTTTTTTTTAAATAAACAAAGCAATTTTATTTATTTTTTGAAAAACTCAATAAGATGACTAAACACACAAATTTCGAGTCCTGAAATCAAGTGAATAAGAAAAATTGAATTAATAACAATTTTATTAATTTATGAAAAAAAAATAATGGGATACAATTCTTGTTGGTGTATTCTCTACAAAAAAATAATTCCTCTTATTCGATCTCCTTTGATGGCTTATCGATCCAAGGGCTTGAAAGCTTATTCTTGAATCGGGCTTTGATGGCTTCTCTCCAAATGCATGGGTTGAAGTCAATGATTTGAGTCCAAGGGCGGTTTGGCTTAATCCCGAACAAGAATTTGGAACTTGGGCTTGGGTACTTGATCTTGAATCAATCTTCATATTTCCATTTGTTGACATGGTTGAAGTACTTGGTTTGAGTTCGAGGGCTTGGAACTTGATCTTGAATCAGGGTTTGGTAAACTTTGATTCAAGGGCTTAGATGCTCCATCTTGAATCATCTTCACAACTTCTTTAATTGCAATAATTGAAGGACCTGATTTGAGTTCTAGGGCTTGGAGCTAAATCTCTTCCTTCGAATCTTTTGAGATTCATAAAAGGTTGGGGAGAACCTTGGTCTTGTGAGTGACTTTCCATGTAGACAAAGTTTTGGTATGGTATCTTGTCCTCCTCTTTCCTGTTTGAATAAGTGCCTCTATTTATAAGTAAAGGTAGGAGTGGTTTGATTTGGAATTTCTACCATCCATCATTGATTGGTATATGTTGTCCCAAATATATAACCTTAGAGGGGGGTGAATAGGGTTTATGGCAAACTTTTTCAAATATTACCAATTATAAATTAGGTTCAATTAATTTCAATACAAACAAATATATATAAGCAATTAATTGAAATAAGAGAAAGGATAGAGAAATCAAACACGATGATTTAACGAGGTTCGGACTCCGCCTACTCCTTGCCTTAAGCCTCAGCCCAAGGATTCCCAACAATCCACTAAGGATTAGCTCCTTCAAGGTGGAGAAACCTTTACACGATCTTCTTTATCCCAGGTGGAAGATCCTCACCTAAGCTCACAAAGAACTTCAACAATAGTTCACAAAGAACTCACTAGTGCTCACAAAGAACACTTCTTCAAGCTTCACAAAGAACACTTCTTCAAGCTTCACAAAGAATGCTTGGGCAATGCTCACCAAGAGCAACTCTTCAAAGCTCACCAAGAGCACTTCTCAAATCTCACAAGATATACAAAGATTTGATGTGTGTACAAATAGAAAAACTCCTCAATGAGTAGATGAAATACAAATTTGAGCTCACACTAATATCTCTCAAAATAGATGAACTTGATTGTCTTCAAGAGTATATGATGATTTTGACTAAATCACACGAGAATGATATATACTATGTTGGCTTGAGTTTGTGTATGATCATTAGCTCATTCAAGACTCATATGATGAGTATTTATAAGCCCCAATAAGAATATGGCCATTAGGCACAATAATGTGACCGTTTGGAGTTGTTAAAAACTAGCCGTTTTGAATTTGCAGGTTCATTAGTCGACTAGGCAAAAGGGATTAGTCGACTAGACAGTTAAGAATTCAAAGTAAATTTGTTCCCGGACACGGTTAGTCGACTAGGCAACTTGGGTTAGTCGACTAGACAAGTTAAAAACAGTTTGTAAAAATTTCCGGGCACGGTTAGTCGACTAGGCAAGAGTGTTTAGTCGACTAGCTCTTCTGCAAATCCAAACATAGCTACTGGGTTGTCTTTAGTTGACTAGTCATAAGTGCTTAGTCGACTAATCGATACATTAGTCGACTAATCTATATGTTTAGTCGACTAGACTTGGAATTTCCAAGGTTCTAGCTTCTGGACCATTGTTAGTCGACTAGTCAATAGTGCTTAGTCGACTAGACATGCTTCTAAGCTAAAAACTTGAAATTCTTAAGTCTATTTCAACTTAAAACATCTAAAGTAGTTAACTTAAGTGTTCAAAGACATTTTTGGCTTAGTTCAAAATGTTTTTCAAAGATAAACATGCCAAAGCACTAAGTGTAAAACATTTTGTCTTTGAATCCAAATAGCCCACTATGAGTTTGAATCAATTTTTGACCAAAATGTGGGATTTTCCAAAGTTAAAACCTATGGTCTTTAAGTCATAGTAAATTGAGCCAATTAATTCATCCTAAAGAGAGATTCACAATAAAGATTCCTAAGCACTCACACACAAGAATAAAAGCAAGATCTTCATAAATGAATCTTCAAGTCTTGTACTTGGCTTGTGCTAGGCTTGCTTGGCTTCATCAATGGATTGCATCAATGCAATGGCTCTCTTCATGGTCCTTAGTGAATATACAACATATTCATATTCACATAAGGTTCATTGTAATGCATGAGCTTCATGATGGCTTGACTCTATGAATCCTGTTTTCACATGATATATGCTAGATGGCAACTATAAAAATCACATGATTAAATTCAAATAACCATAGCATAAGTATGACATTTAATAATATATCCATTTGATAATGTAAAGGGGTTCAATCAAATAATGACAACCAAATATTCAACAAGGTTATCCAAATAATAACTCAACAAAGTTTGACATTTAACAATAGTTTATAACAAAGTATTCATATGCACAATTGAATAAACAAATGAATCAATTAATGATTTATGGCTCCCCCTAACAATATGCATATAAAGATACAAAAGATTATCATTTAAAGTATATGCATATTTTAGGTAAAACAAATTCATGATGCAAGAATAAGTCCATGAGACAAAGATACAAACATCATTATGAATTTTACCATAATTCATGCTAGCAAATATACACAATATGCAAATCAAATAAAATCACAATACAATGATTGTTATCATCAAAATCAACCAACAAGGGTGGAAACCATAAGGCTAACAATATAGATTCACCAATTTAAAGGATTTGATTTAAGGGTTCTTAACCATAGGTCCTATTTGGAAGAGTTTTTTTTACCTAAAAACCCATCCAACAAAAATGGTTACCATTTAATTCAACAATAATTTTGTAGGACCAAAATACTCGTAGAGACAATATTTATTCAAAATTTCTTCTTGATTTTAGGTAGATAATATTTTCCTTAATTTTTGCCTAAAATCAAAGACAAAGAATTATCTACCTAAAATAAAAAAGGAAATCAAAATCAATAAAACAGTCAATGAAAATCAAGAAAAAAAAATAATGAAAATAAATTGACAAATAAAATTGATGAATTTTTTTTTTAAACACTAATCGGTTAAAAAAAATTAATGAATTTATTAAAAAAATTGATGAGTTCATTTTTTAAAACCAAACCCCATGACTTCATCTCTATTCCAACCTAATAACAAAATTAAAAAAAAAAAAAAAAAAAAGAATGAAAAAGAAATAAACTCCACATGGAGGTTCAAGAGGAGTAGAAATTGATAAGTTTCAAACAATGTTAAACTCATCAATTTTTTTATGTGGAGATGTACAGAATATACAAAAAAAAATTCAAATAGAGATGAAATCATAAAAAAAAAATCAAAAAAAAAAAATTCCAATCTTATGAGTTCATTTCTATTTAGACTTCATGAAAAATATCCCTAATTGATGGGAATTTTCCAATGTGAAAGCATGTTTATGCTTCTATTTGGAAATAATTTGAATATGATTTTAGATTTATTAATTTAGGGAATAATGAACCCCCATTTATGAGAAATTAAGAATTTTTTTGTCAAACTTCCAATAAATTTATTTTTGCTTTAAGAACTTGGCATGTGACTTATTTTCAAGTGCACATTGGATTGCCACATGTCGTATTTCCAATGGATTCGTCCTTTCACAGTTGGGACCAATGCAGTGACACCACTAGTCAAACAATTGAATTATGAGTTTTATACCAATAGGATCCTGGTATAAGATGTCTATACCAATAGGTCCCTATGGTTTTTGGTGATACATGAATACGTAGTTTCGATTTATAAAAAGACACAATTGTCCATACATGTATTTATTCTATATTTGGTGTTTACCAAAATATTTTATAAATATACATATCTAAATTCCTAAAATCTTGCCTTTATTTCAACAATTTTGAAATTTCAAATTTTGATTTTGCTATCCATACAAGATTTCGGATAGCAAAATCATTTTAAAAAAGAAGTAAACATATTTAGCTTTAAATACACTAATATAACTCAAATATACGTTCACTGTGAATAATCATTTCAAATGATAACAAGACTAACTAAAAATGAACATATTCCATTACATGTATATATGTGTATATGTAAAACAAAATATATAGTGGAGATATACTTTCAGATACACATGTATACATATAACGGAATGTGTAGTGGTGTAATTCATATATTCCGTATGTATACATGTATATTTGAAATCGAAAATTGAATTTTAAAATTTAAAATCCAGTTTTTATGTTCCATTTAACATGTACGCATGTATATTTGTAAACGAAATTTGATTTTTGAAGTTAGAAAGTCATTTATCAAATTTTATTTTACATGTATACATGTATACCTGTAAAACGAAATTTGAATTTTGAACTTAGAAATCCAGTTATCATATTTCATTGGTATACTTGTATACCTGTAAAACGGAATATGGATTTGTGACATTCATATGTTCCGTTTTACAGATATACATGTATAACAGTAAAATGAAATTTGAATTTGAAAGTTTTAAATATATGTACCATGTCCATTCTACATATATATATGTATATCTATAGAACGGGATCAGTTGGAAAATGAAAATAAATCAAGTTTAGACATGGAACACACCTTTCAATAATGTTTGAAATCTAGCAAATGCTCAATTTCATCAACCAATAATCTTCACAACGAAAAAGATCAATAGCAGCAAGTATATGACTCCCATTTTGATTTAGAAAATCCAAAACCAAACCATTATTTAGATAATATGAACTCCATAAAGTCTTTAATGTCAATTCAAATTCAAACAAACTTACCATATCCAAATCATTCAGCATAAATTTCAAATAAAAAATGTCTATAGATATTTAATTTTAAAACTGAAAATTTGAAGAAATTAACAAACTTGCTGAAATTAAGGAATGAGGGTATAATAGACAATGTAATATCGACTTATAGTTGAGTTGTAGGAGCTATTGGTATAGCATCTTATTGGACTACACCTCACTAACAAGCCCAAACTGCACCTCACTAACGAGCCCAAACTGCATCTCTTATAGAATATTTGGTCATCAATTATATTCATTAGCTTATTTTCCAATGACGCGACTCGTGAAAAGCATTAGATTGGAATTCATTCCACTAAGTACTAGTAATAGTGAACAACGTTAAAAAAAAAACAGCTCTAAAACACACCTTGAACCTTCACTTAATTAATAATGACCACCTGTTTCACCAACTACATTCACCATATTTCAACATATTCAATCACCAATGAAAAAGTGGAAGATACTCGAATAACAAAAAATATTAATTAATACAATACTTTGTACAGTTTCAAGGAAATAAAACATTTTGCATCACCAATAATCTCCACTAGAACAAAACCCATTTTCAAAATGGTGGAACCTATTCCGATCTCGCACTACAATTTTTCTTCTAGTAATCTTAGCAATAAGCTTGATCATTGAGTGGCAATCATTGCATACCCTTAGATTTTTCATAATCCTTATAGTTGTATATGGTTCAGTTGAGATTAGCCCATAGCATATAGCAAGCCTCTCACTATGTATTATCAAAGCCCATTCTTTCTCCACATCCTCAATATCCTGTAAAACCACTTCTGTTGCTCGAGAGTATCCTTCCAATCTTAGTATTTGGTTCAACTCATCCAACTTTTTGTAGATTACTTCCCTTTAAGGGTGTCTGAGGTCCCCCAAAAGGAACTCGTGGATTTCATTATTCACTTCAATTGAACTACAGCCCGATTCCTGTCGGATTCCTCATTTCTTCATTTTTGCTCACTTGTGCAGATTCTTTCCATTTCCCCGATGAAGCATAAACATTTAATAGAAGAATGTAAGTACTCGAATCTGCATCCCACAATCCAACAAAATTTTTGCAACATGTTCTCCTAATTCAAGGTATCCGTGGATCTTACAAGCACTTAGCAAAGCCCCCAACATTATATGGTCTGGTGCTAATTTCATTGTTTGAATAAAGTTGTAAGCCTCTTCAAAACAACCCACTCGACCAAGAAGGTCTACCATGCAACCATAGTGCTCAATTTGTGGTTGAATCCCATAATCTTTACTCATTGAGTGAAATATCTCATATCCCAAATCCACCAAACCTCCATGACTACATGCTTTCAAAACACCAACAAAAGTTATGTTGGTTGATCTAATCCCTTGCTTCATCTTAACCCGAAAAATCTCAATAGCCTTCATGCTCTTTCCGTGCATGGGGAGCCCCACAATCATGGAATTATAAGTGCTGACATCTCTATCTTTCATCTCATCAAACACTCATTGCGCCTCATCAATACTACCACACTTTGAATACATGTTGATCAAAGCAGAGCCAACGAAATGATTGAGCTCAATGTCGTACTTCCCCACATACAAGTGAACCCATCGTCCAAGTTCCAAAGCACCCAACTGTGAACAAGCAGATAAAACACAAACAATGGTAACTTCATTAGGTCTCACACTATCCCTCTGCATTTTCTTAAACAACTCCAAAGCCCTATTCATTTCCCCATTCCTAACAAACCCATCAATCATTGCCGTCCAACAAACCGTGTCCTTTGTTTGAACCCGATTAAAAATAGAACTTGCATAATCAACCAACCCATGATTCATGTAAGATGAGATCATGACTGTTGATGCAACAACATCATCTGCAGGCATTTCATCAAACACCCAGCGTACATCATCAAATTCGCCACATTTCCCATAAAATTCCATAAGCTTCACCCTCACTCATCGATTCAAACTTAACCCAAGCTTTAAGACACGACCGTGAACCTCTCTACCCTCCTTCAAAGCCAATTGAAAACCACAAGCTTTAAGTACCAAAGTGATGCATAATTGTCAGGGCACAATAGATTTATCAACCAATCGAGAATACAAGTGAATCCCATCAAGGAAACAACCTGATAGTACAAACCCATCAATGAGAGCAGTGTAGAGGTAGACATTTGGGTTTTGAACGTGTTGGAAAATCTTGGTGGCATAATCAATGGAGTTGAAGGTTGAGCAAAGACGAAGAAGTGGGAAAACTATAAAAGGGTATTGTTCATGGCCGTATTTAATGATTTTAGCATGTATTGGGAGAATTTGGTCCATGTTTTTGCACCTCTGCAACAAAAAGATACCTTGTCTACTATTGGTTTTGGTTTTGGAGGAGTTGGTGAATATTGTGATAAGGTTAAAAGATCTCACCGTACACTTAAGCCAAATCCCAAGTATGTGGGGTAGAAGATCTGGCATGTTGAGTGGAGGAGCAAGTGGGAGTAACCACATGCTGAAAAATAGGAGTATTGTTAGCTGTAATCTGTTAGCACAAGTCTCCATTATAGGAGTTTAGTAGCAAAAGTTGTTAGGGATTGCCTTTAAATTCTGTAAGTCAGTAGATGTAAGGGATAATTTTTTGAATATTTGTATGTGGTTTACTTTTACCCGAAGGGAGTTGCTTTCAATAATATATAGAAGTCTGTTCAAGGCTCTGACTCGGACCTATTAATTGGTATCAGATCTACGTTGACATGGTTACAAACAAAGAAAGGATTGAGGCTCTAGAGGCTGGACTTGGCGGGGTTCAAAATGGACTACAGCAGATGGAGGTTGGTGTTGTTGGCAGGCTGAACCATCTAGAGGAGACCATCCAAAAGCTCTCTGACGCTGTAATCTCAACCAACATTTTATCCAGCCACAACAATTGTGAACACGAAGTGCCCTTCCGTTTACATCGAGATGAGAATGGTGGTGGTCGCCATCCCTTCTCTTCCAAAGTTACGAAGCTGGAGTTTCCACAGTACTCCAGAGATGATCCAACCGAGTGATTTAATCGTGTGGCCCAGTTCTTTGAGTACCAGGGCATTGCCAACAACCAGAAAGTATCTCTGGCTTCATATCACCTAGAGGGGGAAGCCAACCAATGGTGGCAGTGGTTGCATCGCTCATACTAGGAAGAGGGAAGGTCGATCACGTGGGAGCTATTTTCTGAAACGATGTGTGCTAGGTTCGGTTCGGTCCGACAGAGGGGGAGGACTTCAACGAAACTCTCTCACACATCACGCAGACGGGTACGTTGAGAGACTACCAATTGAAGTTTGAAAAACTAGGCAACCGCGTGAAAGGATGGATACAAAAAGCCTTGGTGGGAACCTTCATGGGAGTACTCAAATCGGAGATAGCAGAAGGAATCCGTATGTTTCGACCCAAAATATTGAAAGAAGCCATCAGTCTCGCACGGATGCGAGATGAACAGCTCCTCCGGCAACATCGTTTCTCTCGACCAGCCCCAACAACATGACTTTTGCCAACCCCAGCAACTTCCCCATTGCTAACAATTCCATCCTCATCACGGCAAAACCCATCTTCACCTGTGAAACGCCTCACGTGGGAAGAGATACAGAGACGAAGAGCTCAGGGTCTGTGTTTCAATTGTAACGACAAGTTTACAGTAGGTCATAAGTGTGGACCAGCCTTTTTGACGGGCTTATGAGTCCACATCATCATCGGGCGATGATTAGGGATTTTTAGAAAAACAAACAAAGGAGTCGCCACCTTATTTTTAAGGAATAAGAAAACCATAAAAAATGTTTTATTTTAAAATAAAAACAAAACCAACTCCATTCCAATGAAAAGCAATCTACGAACCAGAGATGGATCCGGGGGCTAGGTTACGACGTGGGAAGGTTCCAAGCTTTCACTTGTAGGCACCCACCTCGCCCTAATTAAAGGACTTCTAATTTATTTGGGCTATTTAAATCCTTAATGCAAACAATCCTAAATAATCTAATCAACCAACAAAATAGTGATATAAAATGCAATAATCTATATTAGTTATATTAATAATAAAGAAAATATACAAACAAACCCTAAGAACCTAGAATACCCTACGGGCATCCTAGGGATGACTTGAGCCCTATTAGCGCCTACGTAACTTACTAGTGTCAACCAGCAAGTATCAAAGGCCACGTAGTTCGACTACCCTAGGACTCTCCTATTGTAATCAATCACATCATCAAAGGTATTCAACCTAATTCAAGACTCTAACTTCGAGAGTTTTATTTATTTAAAATCATTTATTCGAAATCATTTCAAATTAAAAGACTTTCATAAAGTCCAAATATTCTAAACAATTCTTATCTTTAGAATTAAATTCCAATTGAAAATCTATTTCAAAGATATTTCAAGAAAACAAATCATATGGGGAGGAATCTCATTCCAAGGTAAAAATTTTAAAACATTTCAAATTCTTTTGAAAATCATTTAATAATCAAATCTTTCACAAAAATCATGTTTATTTCATAAACATTATATCAAAATCTTTTTTAGAAAATCTCTCGAAGATAGACACTTAAATCAATTGAAACACTCCAATCTAATAACGATCTTTACAACAAAGGACAGTCCTAGGGAAGGTCAAGTGACCTTCCTAAACCTAGGATCTCTAACTAACCCTAAAGTTAATCTAAAGACCTAACATACTAATGCAAATGCATGCTGGAATTTAAATAATTTAATCAAACATTCACAAAATCAATTCTAACCATGCATGAAAATGTTCCTAAATGCACACTAATTTTACTATGTGATCCTAGGCATATTTCTAAGTTAGATTTGGCCCAAAAATAATTTTTAGAAGTGATTTAAGGACATAAACAAACCCGGACAGATTTGAGTATTAACCTTAAACCACTCTAAAAACCATGAAAATAAAGAATAAAAATTGTGAAAATGACCTAGCATGCTTTCTACATGAATATACTATGAACATACTATAAGAATCATGCAAAATATGGCTTAAAAATGTTAATTAAACCACTTTAAAACATGTATTCAAATCTGGACAGATTTAAATACATATTTAAAGTAACTTAAAAATCATCTTTAATCCATAAAAATATCAAATAAACACCCTAGCATACAATCTATCATGCTTGACTAAATTACCATGCAAAAACATATCAAAAAATATACAAAAATATGCTTAAACAATTAATTTGAACACAAGGGGAGGGTCTTACCTTCGCACACTCCCTCGTACACAATTTATATATTCAAACAATCAAATTCATGCCAAGTGTTTAAATAATCATGAAAAGCATAAAAAAGACTCAAGACTCATCACATGTCAAAATAACATACTAACACATTCATATCATCATTAATACCATCAATCAAATATTAAGATATTCAAATAACAATATGAACATATCAATATCTATTCTAAACATGCTTACACATAAAATAATGAAAAACTCATCCTAAACATGATAACTAGCATAAAATAACAACAAAACTAATCCTAAACATGTTAACTAGCACAAAATGATAACAAGACTAATCCTAAACATATCTAATCACATAAAATCATAATAAAACTAACCCTAATCATGCATACTTACATAAAAATCATAATAAAACTAACTCTAATCATGCATATATACAGAAAATCATGACAAAGCTAACCCCAACATGCATACCCACATAAAATCACAATAAAATTACATTAATCCTAAACATGCATTCTAACATAAAATCTCGATAAAATTAACTAACCCTAGATATACATGCTAACATAAAATCATAACAAAATTAAACCTAATTATGCATGCTCACATAAAATAACATCAAAGCTAACCCTAATCATACATATGACATGAAATAACAATAAAACTAACCCTAATCACATCTAATCACATGAAATCAAAATAAAAGACATCCTAACATGCTTGCTAAACATACAATTATAATAAAACTAACTCACTCTAAACATGCTTACTCACATAAAATCCTAACAAGATTATTCCTAAACATATTGAACATATTACTACCCTATATTTACAACACATCCTATTCTAATCATACACCTATTTAACAAGTAACAAAGCAATCAAACTCAACTAATATTATACTATCATGCAAGAAACAAGTGAGAAAAGACTATTCAATGGGAAAACACACACCTTTCTCTCTTCTCCTTGATTAATCTCCTTCAAGTTCCAATGCCTTGAGACCTTCTTCTCCTCTCCTTCTCTTCCACCTTGGTCCTCTCCTTTAATGGAGTAAGAAAATCAGATCTGTAGCCTCTTCTCTCAACCCTAGAATTCTCTGAACTTTTTGAACCTCCCCTCTAAACTTTATAGTAGTGTATTTATAGAGTTAGGGTTTAAATCATTGAATAGTTGAGATTGATCCATCTAAAAAAAATCCTAGGGCTTAGAACAACTCCCCTTAGGGTTTGAAAGCTGAAACCCTTCGAATTCATTCCAAAAAATCAAATTAAATCGGCCAAAACGAGTGGGAAACTTCCAAAATTGTAAAATATGGTCGAATATCCTGGTGACCATCCAAGGCTGGACGGTTGGCCATCCTGGGCTGGACGGTTAGCCGTCCTAGCTAGGACGGTTACATTGTGAACTTTCCCCAATTTCTCCCATTTTCAATGGGATTTCGTATTTTGGCCATATTTTGGTCAATTCTCATCCAAATTCGATGATCCAGGTATCAAAACGACCGTGTTTTGATCCTCCACATTTTTAGAAGGTTTTTGGGGCAAAATACTTGACCATGGTCAAGGGTTTTTGTGATAACCCAAAAACCTTATTTATGTATTTTTAACTAAAGTTTTGGGAAACTAAGGAAATTGATTTATAAATAACATTAAAGTTGGGGTGCTTATGTAAATTAAGGAAAGTTTTACATATACAAAAAAAAATAAAATAAAATTTATAAACATTATAAAATTTTTAATGCCAGCCGTGTCCCCCTATTTCTTTTTCTAAAAACCAAACACGGCCCTTCTTTTGTTCATTTATGTTTTTTATGAAAACCCATTCAAGAGAGAGAGAGAGATCGATCGAGCGAGCGAGCTGCTGCGAGAGGTGCAGCTGCCGAACCTTGGCCGGACTCCTCGCCGGAGCTCCCATATCGTTTTCATCTGGTGAGTTTCTTTGCATATTAATCTTCTCTTTCTTCTTCTTCTTCTTTCCTTTTTCATTTTCTGATTTGGGGTTTTCGGGTCATGCATGTGGATTTAAATGGGTGGTTCATGATTTTCAAAACTTGATCTCTAAAAAAATCATGGTGGGTATTTATCAAAACTGATTTCAACTATAGAGTTTCATATGAAAAAATCGGATAGGCATGGGTTTGGTTTTGGGAAATCTGGGATCGTGCATGTCGAATTTTAGGTGAGTAAACTTAAGTTTTCTTTAAGTTGTGATTTGGGGTAATGTTTAATAGCAGCCATGACCCTTTGAATTTAAACTTGGATTTGAGTTTTGGTAGTTTCAAATGTCTGTGTTGGAGATGCCGCGAGCAGCAGCCATAGTTGCTCGAGATTGAGCTTGAGTTTGGGTTATGTAATTTTATATCTACATGCTTCATCCTCTTTTCTTCCTTTCATTCTCTGCATTTTCCAGTTTTGGGGAGTTTTGGTATCAAAGTTCGGTTTGAAACTCATGTTTATGGTATTTAAAAATCAATTTTAAATTCTAAATATGTGTGTGAGAAGAAATTTGGTAAATTCTGGGTTTTGAAAGAAGCACGCATGTCCGAATTCCCCATTTTCCATGCTCGATCAGTTTTGTGGTGTTTAAAATACAAATCTTAGGTTCTTGGTTATGAGTAAAGATCCCGGTTAGTTTCATTCATGAATGTTCTCTTTGCTTGTGCTGTTTTGGGTGTTTGGGTAGTGAGAAAATAATCTTGGCTGTGTATGGAGGTTACATGTGGGTTTTATGAGCTTTGAACTTTTATGTCACCGAGGGTTTCTTATCAAATTTGATTTTTAAAAGAGGTTTGTCATTTATTTTAAGTTGCTGGGAAATAGACTTTTAGTTAAATCTGGTTTTGACTTAAGCTTATTGGGAAGTAGATCTTCATTTAAACTGGTTTTGATCTAATTCTAAGACTCGGACGCTACATGTATTTTCAAGGAAGAAAACCATGGGTTTTAAACTTTCAAAGATTGTAAAATCTTAGTAAATCTTATGTGTTTAACCCATATGAAGTAATTTTTGTATTATGAAGTTCATTTTATAAGTTTTGAAGGTCTGTAATTTTGGGAGTTAGTAAACGGCAGCCACGACTACTTGAATACAAGCTTTGAAACTTGTTTTGGATTTTCAAAAAGATGATATATTTCAGATACAAGTGTTTTAGTTTATAATCTTGAGTTTAAATGACAAATTTCATGTTTTTAAACATGTATATATGTTGGGATGAGGTTTTAAGTTGTTAAATTGAAGTTTGGAAAAGCTTGGGAAGTCATTAATGGCGGATTTTAGGTGCTGTAGATCGGAATTGTGCAGCAGAGGATACCATTACCGATAAAGGTCTATGCCATTATCGGTAATGGAGAGAAAAGGTGCAAATCCAAGGCTTTTGATGCATTTATTTTTCTTAAAACTTGTTTTGCTCATAACTTTAACCTCGGGTATCCGTTTTTGACTTATTTTATATGTACGAAAAGCTTATGGAGCATAGTTTTTTATTTTAATAGTCTTGGAGTAAAATTTGTTTTGAAAAGAGAAATATTTTGATAAATACCAGATTTACCCCTTTGGGTTTATTCTTTGGCTTTCTAAGGTTTGATTTCCTAGCCACTTGGCTTTTAGCCATGGGATTTGGCCAGTATCACTGAATCATTCTCAGGGTAATGTGCTTTGAAATTGTTAGACCTTTGGGATAGCATTTTTGGGGTTTTGGTCTTTAAGATTCAAGAGTGAATGGCTTTGTGGATTAGGTTGGTTTGCTTTGGGGATCTTAAGATCCTTTGTGCATAAGTTTGATTCTTCCTTTTGCTTTGTCTGTTTGTTTGTTTCTCAGTCTAGAAGGTCCTTCGGAGGACCACTTGCATTGGTGCATGAGCATTGCATTGGGGAGGCTCGTGGAGCTGCAAAGGGTTGGAAAACATATCTACATTGAGGTAGGGATAAGTAACCTTTTACTATAATGATAATATGATTGTTTTACAACTGATTCTGAGAACTACATGAACATGGATGTTAAACACATTTGAGAATGTTATACCGTACAAATGTTTGAGAACTACGAATTATTAGCTTGTCAAATAGATACATGGAATATACTGGTTTAAGAACTATCGATTTTGTGTGGTATGTTTAAAAAATGAGAACTATGGCACATAAATGAAATGTTTTGAGAACTTGTTTGTATTTCCTGGCAAGCTTCTTAGAATTGGGCATGATGTGTATATAAAACTGAGGGACAGGCTTTTTCGAATGTATGTTTTATGGAAACACTTGATAAGGGCATATAGTGATAACTGTTTATATCTACACAATATAAATACTTGGTCTAAAGCTCATATGCCTGATTTTCTAGATATATCTCTATAAAAGAAAGATGTTGAGATTTTCTTACAACTGTTCCCTTGACTTTTGGGTTGGATTGAATATTTTGAAATGGGAATCAGCCAGGGTACAAAAGTGAATAT
>JAESVK010066154.1:0-25208 GCA_017140935.1 Hamamelis virginiana
GGTCCTCAAAGCAATGGCCTTTTTGTCTTTGCCTTTCACTTTGCTCCTGTTAGCCGGAGATAATCTAGAGATGGATCAAATCATCTATGGTGAGCGATTGCGAGGATGAGAGGCGAAGATGAGAGCGCACATAGGTTTTTCCGGCTGGTGGTCCTATTTTCTTCCGGAAAGAGAGAGGGATATAGTGAGCAAGAGAGAAGCCGACCATAGCATATGATCGGTGTACAATGGTTTGCATGCAGATGATCGGCGAGAATGGGTTGGGTTGAATGGTTTCTTCATTCTGTGGGTTTCTCTTTCTTTTCAGAGAGAGAGAGAGAGAATGAGTTGGCGGAGTGATTGAGAGGGAAGCATATTTTTTTTTGTTTTTTATAATTCTTAATTAAGGAAAAAGAAAATATTAAAAAAAATATTTTAACAAATTTTTTTTGATTTGACCATGGCAGATTTGTAATGATTGAATTTAAAAAGTTTGATTTGACATCATTTAATGTGTGATTGGGTATCCTTAATAAAATTGGGTATTCTATATAAAATTGGGTATTGGGTATTCTTCATAAAATTAGGTATTCTATATAAAATTGGGTATTTGATCGTTGGAGGCTGCTGGAAGGGTATTATGGTCCAAAAAAATTAGTTTTGTCATTTCCAAACACATGGATTTATAGAGGTAATTTATTGAAAATTTGGGTTCATTTTGGGAAATTACCCTTGATATAATCAAGGACATATATAATGGAGATGTATAAAGAGAAACAAAATCTAGGAAGTTTCTAGAAAGCAACAAAGCCAAAGCCACAGTACATAGGTGTGGGGATTTTCCAACTTGTCTACACATCCATAAACAAAAGATTAGAACATATATCAGCAAGTTCACAAGTACTAAATATCCATAGTTCTTCCCATGCATATTTGCTAACTTGTCTGCACATCCATTTGCTTGTGCTGCACCTTCATCATCCATGGTCCCTGCAATCAGTAATAATATTAGCAAAAGTGTAGTCATATCGATCAGCTAATTAAAATTTTCTGTGCTTGCTATATATACATTTTGATGATTGAAATTGTTTACTAGGTGCGTTTCAAATTAACACATTATTTTATAATAAAAAAATGTTTAATACTGTATATATGAAGGTGTATTTATAAAATGCCTTGATGCTTGGAGCATTTAAAAGATCAATTAGGATTTTAACTTAAGATCGATCGAAACCCCTCTTTAAGAATTGTTGTTTCAATATACACCATGCTTAATTAACAAATTGAAATCATACCAAAGCTATAAACGTTTTCAACCCATTTCCTATCCACTCTCACAAAAGTCCACCTTGAAATTTTAAATATAAATATTTATTAAAAAGTGAAATTTTCGAGGTGGATTTTCGTGAGAGTGGACAGGAAATAGTACATAAAAAGTGGAACATAAGATCTCCACTCGGCCGTGCATAGCTTATATCCAGTTAACTTTCTTCAGCCGTCCGATTAATTGAATGGATGAGATTCATGCGGAAAATCACGAATTCCAACACCCTCTTTTCAGCGCCTTGAATGCAACACTTTCTCTCTCTTCGCTCACGAATTCCAACACCTCTTGCAGAAAATCCCTTCTTCTTCTCTCTCTCCTCTCCATTCTCGCAGCAGCTGCCCTTCACCCGGCGATACCTTGCAGCTGCAGCAGCAGCACCACCACCACTTTCTCTCTCTTCTTTCACTTTCTCCCCAAATCCCTTCTTCTCTCTCTCCTCGCCTCGCTGGACGTCACCACGCAGCCGCCCTTCTTCTCTCTCTCTCTCTCTCTCATGCTGGGGTTTGGGGAGCTTTGCTTCTTGCTTGCAAGTTACATAACAATGTTGAGCTTGCGAAGATTGCAGCTCATCATTGCTTTGAGGTGGAGTCTGACCATTCTCTTCTTGCCAGTATTTATGCCTCTGTTGATAGGTGGGATGATGCAAAGAGATTGAGAAAGGTTATGAAGGAGAAGGGATTGACCAAGATATCCGGGTGTAGTTGGATGGAATCAGGTTATCCTTCTTAATTGGAATTAAGCATTTAAAACTATTAGGTTGATGTCAACTTAATATTTCTTTTGGTCTTCATGGGACAAGCTCTTTCATCCTTCATGTATTAGTTGTACAGAGTTGGTGAAGTTCTGGATGAGTGGATGACTCGAGTCCAAGTTAAGACCCTTAATCGGCCCTGTTTCAGCCATGGATTTCTTCCATTCCTCATATTTTCTTCTATTATTTTCCTAAAAAAAATCTGAAACAGATTTGTGTTTTTGTAAACAAGAAATAAAGAAATTGTTAAAATGGGAAGAAATTTTGTAAAAACAGAGTTGTGATTGTGTAAAAATCACAAGAAATTTTCACCGATGTTGAGTGAAATTGTTAAAGAACTCACTTTATGATTTGAAACTGGTAAAGCCAAAAATCGGCTCAGCAGTAATGGACACAACACGCTCTTGAGGGCCTGTAAAAAAGAAGCGGTGAGGTTCGCCGGCAGGAAGCTGGCGGGGGCTCTTCGACGATCAAGTCAGTGTCTCAGACTTTGAATAAAGATAGTAATTTTAATGTCAAATATTCCATACCTTGCTTGGTCTTTTGGCCCCCTTTTTATAGATGAAGGTGGTGATAAAATCCCTTAATACAAGCTGATTTAATCCTTTGATTTTAGGAATTGATGGACTTTCCTTTGTAGATATATTTCAATATTTGAAATATTCCTTGATTCATGGAGATAATATTGGATAATATCTTGTTAAATTGATTTATTGAAATATAAGCTCTTCGGCTAAAATATGAGGATGTAAGGCATAAGGTCGGCCAAAGATAGAGCATATAAGCTCGGCCAATCAATGAAAACATTGTTCATATTTTTCCCTATCAGCAGCCCCCCACTTCTTAAGTCGATTTGAAAAGTCAAGTTGTAGAAGTAGATTTTAAGTGCTTCTCCTTCGCTTTTAGTCGTTAGCCACCGTGCTTAACTTTTTCTAAGGCGGATGTAGGCCGACCTTGAGTGTCTTTAATTTGCTCTCGGCTTTTTTAATTTTATCCACCGTGCTTGACTTTCTCTAAGGCAAACATAAGCCGACCTTGAGCGTCTTTGCTCTCGGTGCTTTTAATTTTAGCCATCGTGCTTGACTTTCTTGAGGGCAAATCATTGTCAACCACTCAAGCGTCTTTGCTCTCGGTGCTTTTAATTTTAGCCACCGTGCTTGACTTTCTCTAAGGTGAACATAAGCCGACCTTGAGCGTCTTTGCTCTCGGCACTTTTAATTTTAGCCACCGTGCTTGATGCTTCAACACGTCTTTTATTTTGTGTTTGGCATTCGACTGAGCTTTATATGCGGCCTTTCATCAAGCTGAATCCTTGGTATTGAGTCGAATCCAAGCTTAGTGAGTTGACTTGGCTTTTATATGGATTAATCTCTTGGTGTCCTGCAAACTTGTGAGCGGCTCAACGTATCACCAAGCTTAGGTTGAAAACCGAGCATAGCTGGAGCATTTTCAACGCCACATGCTCAGTCTCTAATTTGTGTCAGATTAATGCCAAGCAAATAATCTGGCTTGGAATGTCAAACATTTTTGTTGGTGCAGCCGTTGTTTAATTTGATGGGTCGTGCAGTCATACATATTCTCATAGTTTTTCCGAGCAATTGGCTTTTGATGATCCATGATTTTGGAGAGAGATGAATGCTAATTAATATACAGTCACACATGCTTCATATCATGAAATGGGGTCACAATTAATTATCAAGCATGGTGATCAGGATGATGCAGAGCTAAACTTGTTGAACTTCCATAAACCAAAAGGGTGATGCAAAGATCTAAAATGATTTGAGCTCCACACTGGACCAAGAGGATAATAACATCTTCCAAACTTGCTTACAAAGCTTGATGTCTCATCGAGTTGTCTTCTGCTATTGAAAGCTTAGGTTGCCTTTCAAATGAATGAGACATGCAAATCCTTTGTTGTTTGTATTCATATTTTAACCGTTCATGATTGAAATGGTTCTCAGTTGAAATACGATCTTGTGTCTTGAAAGCGTTGGCCTCAGCTTGCTGATTGAATGTTCATGCTTGCTGTTGGACAATGTTCACAATAAAAGCCTCTTCGTGGTAGAATTTTTGTCTTATAGCTCTCTCAATCCTTGATGTCACCTGCGCCCTCGGCATGTAACCGAACTTGTTTGTTGATCCTGATCTGCTTAATCTTTGCCTTCTCATCTACATACCTTAGCTTTCATTTGGTGTGTTATGCTCGTCTTTGGTCCATGCATATATTCTGTGACCCAATGATTCCATTGTTGAATTTGAAATAGACCCTGTGCATATATTCTGTTGGGATGTAGATCGGTTCGTTACATTGCTATTCTTTAATTGCAAACCGTCAGTTCCATTTGTACGAGTTGTTGCGCTCTTGGATTTTGGCATAGTCCAATTTGTGGCTGTTTTGGCCTTCACATTTGTTGGCATTGCTTTTTCTGTAATGTGTCCTACAATCGCTCTAAGCCCCAGCCTAACCGGGGGGCTACAGAAGTGCTGAACAAAGTTTTTTTTCAAGCATTAATCTAAAGCATTTTAGTGGAGCAAAATGTTGGCCATTGGTGTTGCAAAAACATGCCTACCTTTTCTATGCCAATTTCCGATAAAGCTATTGGCAACTCTGCCCAATACTTCGTTTTGCAAACAAAGCTTCCTCCATTTTTGTTTTTTTTTTTGTTTTTTTGTTTTTTTTTTGTTTTTTGTTTTTTTTGTAATACTCAAACCACTTTGGCTTTTCAAATAAAACAACCCCCTTCCTCTTTAATAAATCAAGTACGTCCTCTCCACGAACTTTTGAGGTGGTGTTATGGGAGTGCTCCAGTTTTGTCATATAAAGCAATTTTTGATTTTGAAAAAATACTTTTTCATAAGTCTTTGATTTTGCTTTGTAGAATAGCAATTTTATTTAATAAATAACTTTCATTTTCAGTCAGCACTCAATTGATTCTATTAAATGCTAAACTTAATGCATCAACATAAATCATAAGAAATCTGGGGACACATTAGGGGCACCTTTTGGCTGCTAGCTTTAGCATAATGAACGGGCTTACAGCCTTAGCCCGAGGTAACCCAAAAATGTGAAGATAACGTAAATGAAAACTGGACAATGCAAACAACTGCATAAAGCTAGAATTTTTAGACTTATCCGGGTCTTTGTTCATTACTTTACCTCAATTTTTCTTTAGAATATCCTCTGTTAATGGAGTCATCCAAGCCTTCTGGCTTTTACTTAGCCTCTTGTTTTTTGCAAATAGCTAGCCACAGTGATTGATAATAGCCTCGAGTCTGGTGAGCATAATAGGATGATATATTATTGGATTTTTGTATTTGATCCAAGCATGTGTAGTGGCAAAGGTCGATCTCTTGCATATTCTTCATTTGCCATCCCTTGTAAGCACATAGTGGCCTTGTTGATTTGTTTGGAAGTGAAAACACGGTTAATTGTCGGTTTCCCACAGACGGCGCCAGCTGATGAAGCCAAAAATCGGATCAGCAGTAATGGACACGACGCACTTTTGAGGGCCTGTAAAAAAGAAGCGGTGAGGTCTTCCAACGATCAAGTCAGTGTCTCAGACTTTGAATAAAGATAGTAATTTTAATGTCCAATATACCATACCTTGCATGGTCTTTTGGCCCCCATTTTATAGATGAAGGTGGTGATAAAATCCCTTAATACCAGCTGATTTAATCCCTTGATTTTAGGAATTGATGGACTTTCCTTTGTAGATATATTTCAATATTTGAAATATTTCTTGATTCATGGAGATAATATTGGATAATATCTTGTTAAATTGATTTACTGAAATATAAGCTCTTCGGCTAAAATATGAGGATGTAAGGCATAAGGTCGGCCAAAGATAGAGCATATAAACTCGGCCAATCAATGAGAACATTGTGCATATTTTTCCCCATCAGAAACTGTTAAAGAACTCACCTAAAGAACTCACTTTATGATTTGAAACTGTTAAGGAACTCACCTAAAGAACTCACTTTATGATTTGATTTGCTAATATTAGATAACAATAAATCTGTTGGGTTAAAAGAAATCTGCTGCCATCTTGTAAAAGAAAATAAGGATTAATGTTTTGAATCATTTTTTGTTTTCAACTTGTCTGGGCTCTTTTGGACTTAAGAGAAAAAGAAAGCAGTTCACCCTGGATATATGCTACCCAATTCAACATTTTTTTTTTCCAGCATATAAGCTCCGTTTGGTTGCTGAGAAAGTTGGGGAAGAGAGAAGAAATTATAAAAAATTTGGGACTTGAAAAAGAAGAACAGACCACTGAATTCAGCCACATACAACCAATTTTTACATTGAGCTCCGTTTGGTTTACGAGAAATTGATAAAAAGAAAGAAAGTTCCAGCAAGTTGGGCGGCGAACTTCCGCGAGGTGGGCTGGATGGCGAGATGGGCGGCGAACTTTTCTTCTTTTTGATTTCTGTGAATCGGGTGAGAGAAAGTGAGAGGAGATGTAATAGCATTAGTAAAAGCTGTGAGGGTTGTTGGCTTTTTGTCAGATGCATCTCGGCCATTCATTGATCTGACGGCCCAAAACAAGTAACATGATATAAGTACCATCCGGTAAGCATTATAGTAGCATTCCTGACACACACATATATATACAGAAATGCTATTATCAGGTGTACCTGATGCAATGTAAGATGTATCAGATGACCTACTTTAGAAGCACTTACAAACTATATTTAGAAAAACTGATTGTTGGATTAGATACTCCTCTTATATATGTTATGTTTACCAAAAATCACAATAATCCAACGGTCAATTTTTGAAAAATCAATTATGAAAAAAATGGTGATATTTTGAAGAGGAATATCTAATATAATGGTCAATTTTGAAAATATAGCCAACAAATGCCTCTAAAGCATGATGCAAGATGTATAAGGTACACCTGATAATAACATTCTTGTGATTGTGTGTGTCTATATATATATATATACACAGAAGCGATCCTGTCAGGACGTCCTTACGCTCGCTATCGTAAGGACGTCCATTCTGGAAGCCATATGAATGATATTTTGAAAAACCAACTGTTGGATTAGATAATCTTCTTATTAATGTCATGTCTGCCAAAAATCACAGTGATATGATATTTGGTTTTCAAAATACAGTCCATGAAACACTTTGACAGTACTTATCGTTGGATGCTGTCAAAATTGTTTAAATGTCTGTATTTTAAAAACTAACCGTTGGATCACTGTGATTTTTGGCAGACATGACATAAATATAAAGATTATCTAATCCTGATTTTTCAAAAATACCTCTCCCAGAGAAAATGTCCTTATGATAAGAGCATAAGGACGTCCTCATAGGATCGGTTCTATATATCTATATATCTATATATATATATAACATACTACGTGTCATGTTTGCCAAAAAAACCAGAGTGATATGACGGTCCGTTTCTCGTAAATATCTAATCTAACAGTCGATTTTTCAAAATATGCATCACACAATTATCTATCCATGGACTTCATGCTAACATAAGTTTAGATCCGCCATGCTAAAAACATTATTAACTCCCAAAGCCCCAGCTTTGGCCAAGTAGTCTGCAACTTTATTGGCTTCCCTGAAACAATGATGAATAGAATACTCAAACTCTTCCAAAAGCTTCAATATCTTCTCCCAAAAATCCCAAAGGTACCAAACTGTACAATCCTTATTCAAAATCCAGTTGACCACTACCAAAGAATCGCATTCAATATCAATATTTACAACACCCATCTGTTTGCAAAGAATCAGCCCCTCTAATACCGCTCTGATCTCTGCTTCATTATTAGACACAAATCCAAAATGCCGAGAAAAAGCAAAGACGACTTTACCTGTACCATCTCGAAGGATACCTCCCCCACCTCCATTGCCAGGGTTTCCAAGACTACTACCATCCAGATTCAATTTAAATCTATTCAGACTAGGCTTGGACCAGTGCACAATTCGCTCTTGAGGAACGTACTTTTCACTTATTTTGATATCTAGGCGCTTCAAAATCAACCTGTCTGAAGTGGATACTTTCCTCACCTTAGCAATCTTTTCCGCTACAAAACGAGACCAATATTTAATTGATCTCCAAAACAACTTCCAAACTTTCATATTTTCCTTCCATACGAGCAGCACATCTTCTTCTCCACAATCACCCAACCACAATTATTGGTATTGTACCAAAAAGAGAACCAACCTGTGATTGCCGAGAAGCTCTATTAAACCAAGCTTGGACTCTTTCCCGCCAGTGAAGATGAACTGTGAAAGGAATAGCTAATTCAGCCGACACTTTGCACCAAACTGCTCTAGCAAACTGACCACTTCCTAACACATGATCAATATCTTCAACATGCCCCCTATTACAGCAGTTACAACACGAGACAAACGGGATTCCAATCCTTTGAATTTGATCATCCACACTTAAGCAACTAAACATGGCTTTCCACATACACAACGACATTTTCTTTGGAATCAAATTATTCCAAACCCATGAAAAACAATCAGTTTTTGGCATATATTGAAAAGCTGACTGTTGTATTATATACTTACTTATACATGTTATTAGGCACGCCAAAAATCACAATGATCCAATGGTCGGTTTTCTAGAAATGTCATTGAGAAAAACTGCGTTAGTTTTTAGCTGCCACAGTTTTTCATAGCTATTTTTGAAATTCTGATGTTGGATTACTGTGATTTTTTGGGTGCCTAACATCCATAAGTACAATATCTAATCCAATGGGTTAATTTTTCAAAAAATATAATGCATCATACGTACAATAATCTATGGCCTTCATGCTAACATAACTTATTTAATATGCTGCTAGATCGGGACAGTATATATATATACATGAATGCTATTATTAGGTGCACTTGATGAATGTTAGTCATCTTCCAAAAATCACAGTGATCTAACAGTCAATTTAACAAAATTCACGGTGATCTAACGGTCAGTTTTAATTTTTTTTTTTTTAAATCACTCTAAAAAACTGTGACTTTTTTGTTCTTCAAAATATCACCATTTTTTCATAGTTAGCATTCATATATATGTGGGACAGGGTCCCTTGACACATAATTTTTACTCTTAATTTAACAAGCGGTTTGCAAAACTTAGCGCAGAATAGGTATTTTGAGAAACTGACCGTTGGATTATATATTTTGCTTATACACATTATATATGCCCAAAATCACGTTGACCCAACAGCTATTAAAAAATGACAATTTTAAAATAAAAAGTAAAAAACTGTGTGAAACTATTACTGTTGGTTTTCTGAAAAACTAACTGTTGGATCAGTGTGATTTTTGACATACATAATGTATATAAGCAGAATATGTAATCCAACGGTCAATTTTTCAAAATACTTATCCCATGCTTAATTTGTTTTGCAAAGTGCATGTCAAATTAGAAGTAAAAACTATATGTCAAGGACCCTGACCCATATATATATATCAGAGGTGCTATGGTCAGGTGCACCTGATGCATCTTGCGTCAGGTGCTTTCTTGTAGAGCCACTTGCACTGTCAATTTTGGAAAACTGACAGTTGGATTAGATACACCTATAATGTATGTCATGCCTGCCAAAATACATAGTGATCCAATGGTTGGTTTATGAGAAAACTGAATGCTAAAAAATGATAACATTTTAAAGAACAAAAAATCATAGTTTTTCAAAGTTAAATTTTTAAAAAGTCAACCGTTGGATCACTGTGATTTTTGGCAGACATGACATACATAATAGGAGTATCTAATCCAACGGTTAATTTTTCAAAATTTTCATTGCAAGTGACTCTACAAGAAGGCATCTGATGCAAAAAGGATCAAGTGCATTTGATATATATATATATATATATATATATATATATCTATATATATATATGTTCTAGTGAGCATTTGCTGACTTTAAGCTAAAGTAAGGCAAAGTGGAGCATGAACTCGATCTCTGTCTCTAATTATATCGAGATTATACCGATAAGCTTTCTGAGTTAATTTGAGTACCTTTCATAGATTTCTCATTTCTGCATCGAGATTATACCGATAAGCTCTCTAATAATAGATTTCTGAATCTTTAATCCACATTTGTAATGCTCTGTCCGGGGGACTCACCGGTTCCTACACGGAACAGAAAACCAAAGTTAAAAGAATAGGAGCATAGACCATCAGAGAATATGCAATGCCACTACCCTTTTCTTTCTCTTTTTTCAATTAATAATAATAGGAGCTTGCGACTACCTCCCTCGGATCAATCAATATGCTAAAATAAATAAATAATCGAAGGTGATAAACTTATTTGAACAAAAAGAAATATATATATATATATATATACCGAAATGCCAACAAATAGCGGTTGAAAAGCAGATTTGACGTTGGGATGGTCCCACTCGAGCAAATCCCACCAGTCTTCTTCTCCCGTGATTGATTTGAGGGTGGATGATGTTTGTGAGTGCAGAGAAAGTGGAAGGGTCTTGAGCATTCCACATTTTGTTACTTGAATTTGTTGGAGAGAATGACAAACCAGTCTACCCTTCCATATGCTTTTCAAGTTGGGTAGAAATTCCAAATACAAACTTTGTAACTTTGGACATGTGATTTCTTCCTCCTCGTTACATGTGATTTCTTCTTCCTCTTCATCAGCTACTATTATATGCTCCATTTTAAAGCAATGATAGACATGGATGAGTTGAAGGTTTTGGAGGTGGTGCTGCACCAACCCTTGCGTGAACACATACTTGAGTTTTGGACAATCACCAACGCTAAACAGCTTCAGATTTGAAAAGCTTCCACATTTTGGTACCGCTCCCTTCAAATTGAAGACTACCCTTAAATTTCTCAAATCATCAAGCCACAATGTCCTTAGGCTTGGCAATAATATTGAGGTGTTGGTGTTGGTGCACTCTTCTTCTTCTTCATCTTCATCTTCTTCTAGTAGTGAGGGTATGGACCACGACCACAATTCCTCTATCTCTTTACAACTAGCAATCAAACATCTCTCCAATTCTCTTGCACTAATCCACAAAACAGATGAAATATCCGATAAGCTAGTGAGGTCATTGCAATTGTATAAGAAAAACTCCTGCAAATTGCTCGGGAAAACAAGGGGATCTGCTTCTCTTCCAATAAGGTTGCAACTTGCCATTCGCACTTGTCTACAACTAAAATCATCCAACGGCCAACCTTCGGTATCCATTATTTGAAGATAGTAGCGGCTCAAACTCTGCCAATGTTGAGTTTTAACGTACCTATTAAATACGTCTTGGTGGTAGAAACAGACAAGAAAATCCTCCAGTTGTCTCAAGTGAATGAGTTCCTCCACCACCGCATCATCAGTAATGTTATACAGAACAAGACTTAGCATCTGGAGATGGGAAAGGTTCGGCAGTACTCCACTTGGAATCACAAATGGTTTTTTAGGAATGAGGTAAAAGCCTTTCAGGTTAACCAATTTCTCCAGCCCATGAGGTAATTTCTCAATTGAAGTTCTACGAAGGTTCAGCTCCCTTAACTCCGTAAGCTTTGCCAATGAGGGTACATATATTAAATTTTCACAGTCCTGGAGCAGTAGCACTTGAAGTTTCACCAAGCCAGAGATGGAATCTGGCAAACACTCGAGCATACTCATGTCTGACATGTCTAAAACTCTGAGGTTCTGCATATACACAAACAAAGAATGTGGGATCTCTTTTATTTTTCTGTTTGATCGCAACATCAAAGTATGGAGTCTAGGGCACTTAGGTGATATGCAAGAGAGCTGTCCTTGCAGGTCATTGTTCATTAAGGAAACCCTCTCAACATTTTCTGACCATTCTCTTTCATCAGGGAGTTCCTTTAGTTTTACACCAGCTTTCACCATGAATTGATGGTTTATTTTTGTAATATTCAAAGCCATTTCCCTGATTACATCATGCATTTTTACACAAATTTCCTCATCAATGTTTGTAGTACGTTCCAACAAGCAAGCATCCTCAAGTCTGGTCAACAAAGCATGGCCCTTGTCAAATTCTTCTATTCTAGTTTTCTTTTCCTCTACAAGTCCCTCCATGATCCAAAGCTCTATCAAAATGTTTCTACTAATCTGGTAGTCCTCAGGAAATAAGGCACAATACAAGAAACATTGCTGGAGTTTTTCATCACATAAGCGATCATAACTAAACTTCAGTAATATAAATACATCTGTTTCCATGTCAATGAGCCCCTTGGTACAATCTCTCAATTCATTCAATGCATTCCTCCACTCTCGAATGTCATCCACATGCCCTCCCCTCATGCTTCTAGCTGTTGTGACGATTGCAAGGGGTAAACCATCACATTTGTTTGCAATAGACTTCGCAATTTTTTCTATTTCTGGAGCAAGCACCTTCTCACGCCCAAGATTTTCGCTGAATAGGTCCCATGCTTCATCCTCTAGAAGAGGGTCCACTTTGATAACTTTTTGGCACTTCATCCTTTGACATACTTGTAATGATCGAGAAGTCACAATTAATTTTCTTGCATCACTTCTGATAGGAACTCCTACCTCCTCCAGCGGAAAATTTGTCCACATATCATCTAAAATGAGAATAAACTTCTCCCTTTTTGATAGTTCTTTGGACAACTTTGCTGCCCTTATTTTTTCATCTTCCCCATCTGATAAATTCAACCGTATTATTTTTGCAATTTGGTCTTGTAACCTGTGAATACTTGAGTCTTGTGATACAGTCACCCAATAACCAATACCTAAGGTACCAGTGCTTTCCAAGACTTGATTGTAAATATAAGTTGCAATGGTCGTTTTTCCGATGCCACCCATGCCGTAAACTCCAATTCTTGTGATCCCATCATCAATCAAACAGTCCCAAATTTTTTGTAAGTTTTTTTCCTTTATAGATTGACCCACTAATGGGGTTGTCACCAATGCCACTTCTCGATCTTGATGTACATCGATGAAAAGTCCCTCGGGAAATCTACCATTCTCCATGAGTTCGTCAACCACTTGAATATTCTTTTCAACAAGCTTTAAGAACCACGGTCGAGAGAAATATCTTCTTTTGCCAGCTTTTTGTTCTATGTCTTGCACTTCACTTATTTTATCTTGTACATGTTTCAACCAAGTTTCAACTTCTGCTTTTTGCATCTTTCCATCCAAATGAGGTGCATTTGTTAATTTTGTGGCGTTGTCCCTTTCCAGACTTCTCAGCAGTTCCATTTTGTCTGTTAGAATTTTCATATTTTCATGAAGGCATTTCTTATAGTTTACACATTCACAAATGCATGACCAACCAGTCACCAATATTCCAATGCCAGTCACTGCTGGCTGCACGCACTCCATGCCCAAGCACGAGAACCTAATTCCAAAAGTTTGTTACTTAATGCCTCGATTATCACATTAAGGGATATAAAATTAAACACAGTTCCAGTAAACTGATAGCAAGATATATTTAAACACTGATTTTTGCCAATATAAGATTAAACCAATCATTGAAGCAAGATTTTCTTTTCTTCTTCTTTTATTTCTTTTTAATTTGGTAAGATTGAAGCAAGATTTTAATTTGAGCCATGTGATATACTTTTCACATGGTAAGCATGGCTTTATTATTGAGCCATGTGATGTATTTATGGTAGCTTACTTTCTTTGAGTAGCATAGCCACCCTATACTATGTGTATTGGCAAGCTAAGTCAATAAAGTTAGAGACAAGGTGGTTTAGACAAAGACTTTATGTCTTTGGTCGGTGGCGCACTCTCATTGATATGCATATAAATATGCATAGCTTGCATAGAATGGAAGGGTGAAGTGAATTCGGCAAATGCAAAGAAACCGAATTGAGAGAGAGAGAGTTTGTCTTGGGTGTATTTGGGGCTTTGGGTGTGTGAGAAAAATTCTCTTGTAATTTTTCTTCCATAGTGAATTTCTTGTTGTCTTTTCCCGTGGACGTAGGCTTTAAGCTGAACCACGTAAATTGGGTGTGCTTGCTTGCGTGCATACTTTAATTTTTCTCATTTCATTTCTGTCACCTTAATAACCAAATCAAGGTCCTGTCACAACAAACTGGTATCAGAGCTTGGTTGCTTTGATTTGGAGATTTGCAATGACTGCAAAGTTTGAGGTTGAGAAATTTGATGGGAAAATTGATTTCAGTTTATGGTGCATGTGTTAGTAATATGCCCTAAAAGCCAATCATAGTATTGATTTTAGGACTGTTGACATTCATACTTTTCATTTATTAAATAAATTGATTGGGCAAGTTTATTTATTATTATTCTTATTCTTATATGTTTGAATAATAATTATCCATAGATTAAATGTTGAGAAAATAATTACTCTAGAGTTGAGATAAATGAGACTTATATTTCTCAGAACATTAATCTTAAATATTCCTAGCTGTAGGTTTATCAAATGGGTAATGATAAACCAGTAAGACTGACACATGTTATGTTTGCTCAATGAGAGGATACTGAGTCTCAAGTATTTGTGTAGAGACACTAAAGCAAACCTATGGGTGTTTGTTACAGAACAAGTACACTGAATGTGATCGACATAAAGTTCATTATATGGAGTTTTATTTACCTGCCAAATAGTAACTTACAAGTTACAGTGACATAACTAATCCTTAGACCTGAGACATCATAGTTATCTTGTATTCGGGACATTAGGCTAGGATTTAATGATATACCTTACATGTCCTACCCAAGGTGCATGTAAATATTGATGTATCTATTGGTCCTAATGGCACAAGTATGGAGGTAAGTGAATGCACAACAAGGAATTCATCACTCTCAAATAAAGAGAGAAAATATCTTATGTAATCCTTACTGATATAACTCATAGGAATCTCTCTGGCCAGAGTGGAGTGACTTTGAAAAGAGTTTTCAAATGGCACTTATATGAGTTAATATCATAGGATGGTTTACATATAATTAAGTTGGTAGTTTGACAGTAATCCATACTATAATAACTTAATTGAGACATTGTGTGTTGGAAGGATCTTATTATATCTTAACTTTTAACTGAAGGGTTCACTTAATTATTTCACAGTATTCAGGGTATGTCATGAACTGTTGCTAAGTGTCATGACTAGTAGAAACCTGAAGAATATAAATTGATATTTATTCTTCGTAAGGGAGTTAGAAAGTGTTTCTAATTGAACCCAAATAGAAAGAGTTCTAGGGACATGATAATTGTCCAAACCTACTATTGAATACTTGTGAACCCAAAAGGTCACACACCCATAATCATATGTGTATATTGGTTAAAAGAAAGAGAAGGAAAAATCAAATTAAAGGTTAAATTGATGCCACATGTAATAAAAGTTAATATATGGGGCTAATGTGCAATTATGAGATAATTAGCACAAGACAACTAGGATTTTTAAAATCCTAGGGCCGGCCTCTAGATAAGGATCACTAACGTGATCATGCTAGCACATGAAAACTCACATAAGAAAGCCTAGGGCCGACCTCCTCTCTCTCTTTCCTTGCTCTTTTTTCTTCTAGGGTTTTGAAGAAGGGAAAAGATCAAGACCATTATTCACAAGCTTGGTGTGGATGCTTTTGGAGGCCATTCACTTGCATGGCTCAACTTTCTTTGTGACTAAAAGGCTCTCAATGTAAGTTCTTTAACTATCTCCATAGATTGGAATCAAGTGATGTATTAATAACATGATTATGATCATGGTTTGTTGGAAATCATAAAACCAAAATTTTAATTTTCCACTGCATTCTTGGTTGATCTCATTTCAGTATGAAGATGCATGCTTTGCTTGTTCAGCATCAGTCTACATAAGATTGGTACTTGGGATTTGGTTCCGTTACCTGCAGATAAGAATCTTGTTGGATGCAAATGGGTGTATAAGGTCAAAACAAATTCTTATGACTCTTTAGAGAGATATAAAGCCTGGTTAGTTGCCAAAGGTTTTTCTCAAGAGTATGGTGTTGACTTTGAGGAAACCTTTGCTCCTGTTGCCAAGATGACTATTGTTCATACTCTGATTTCTGTGGCCGCTGTTCATCATTGGCCTCTTTTTCAGCTTGATGTGAAAAATGCTTTTCTTAATAAGTTCTTGTTTGAGGAAGTGTATATGCGTCCTCCCCCGGTCTTCCTCACCCATCAGGTCTGGTGTGTCATCTTCGTTAAGCTCTATATGGTCTCAAACAGTCTCCGCATGCTTGGTATGATTGTTTTAAGACCACTATCTCTTAAATCCGCTTCACTCCAAGTACTTATGATTATGCCCTGTTTATTCGCCATACTTCCACTGGTCTGTTTGTCATTCTTCTATATGTGAATGATATGATCATTATTGGTTCTGATATTTCTGCTATCGATAAGGTTAAACATCATCTTTTTGCTGAATTTGAGGTGAAATACTTAAGACCCCTTCGTTATTTTTTGGGCATTAAAGTTGCATCATCTCCTTCTGGTTATTTGCTCTCTCAGGCTAAGTATGCTAATGAGTTGATATATCAGGCTCATTTGAATGATTCCAAGTTTATGGATACTCCTATGGAGTTAAATGCCAATTTCTCTATAGAGTGGTAGAAGGAGAGACAGAGACACCCAAGTCAGAGAGCAACCATCGAAGCCATATCACCTCAGTTGTGACCTGAGCCATAACACGATATTCAGCCTTAGCAGTAGAACGAGCAACCACAGTCTACTTCTTGCTCTTCCATGAGATAAGAGAATCACCGAGAAAGACATAGAAGAAAGAAGTGGATTTGTGATCATTAACATCACCAGCCTAATCAGAATCAACATAAACTCATAACTTAAGTATAGAAGAAGATGATAAGTGCAAACTCTAAATGATAGTGCCACGGATATAGCGAAGAATGCACATGAGAGCACCCCAATGAGTAGAACGAGGAGCATAAACAAACTAACTGAGAATATGAACTGCATAAGCAATGTCAGGTCGAGTCACAGTGAGGTAGACTAAACTACCAACGAGCTCCCGATAAGAGGTAGGATCATCCAAAAGCACACCATCAGAAGTATTGTGATAGCCAGAATACCATTCAGATTACCCATAACATAGTCTTTTATGAACGTACCGAACATATTGAGATCGACTGTCATTTTATTCGTCAGCATGTTCAAGCTGGGACTATTAAGCTTTGTCATGTTTCATCAGCTCTCCAGCTGGCCAATTTCTTTACTAAAACTTACACATTTGCTTGGTTTCGTTTCTTACTTAACAAACTCTCGATGTTCTCCGCGTTTGCATCATGAGTTTGAGGGGGGGGTGAGCTGTACATAATATTTTGTATTATTTTGTAGAGTTGACTTCCCATATTTTATTAGTTTCCATGTATTAAAAGTTTCTATGTTTCCTAGGTTTCTATATTTCTTAGAGTTGACTTTCCATATTTTTATAATAGCTTCTCTATAAATTATAGGCTTGTAATTCATATTGTTAAGTTGGAATAAGATTGCATAGTTGCTAGGGTTTTCACCCTAAGAAACTTTCATTGTTTTCATCCTTCAATAAAGAAAGTGTGTTTCATCTAAGCCTAAGCATATACTTTCACCTTTATGCTATATATTATTGTCATTTTGACCATTTTAGACTATCTCTTGTATCTCAATTCCGAATGGCCGTAGAGAGCTGTTGCTAGCTATTGTCCGTTAGCCGTTAGCCGTTAGCCGTGTTGGCACGTTGGACTGAAAGGCAAGCCTTGAAGCAAAGACGAGTCCAGAAAGGAAAGGGATCCATAAAAGACTGCCAGACCAAGTCGTAGACAATAATAGTAGGAGAAAGAAGCGAAGTAGAAGCGGAAGCAGCAGTGGACCATTCCAACTTAGAGAAGGTATAAAACTAAAATTGCTCTCATTTACTTATATGCTGAAACCTAAGGACGCCTTTAGTTTATGAATTGTATTTCTGAAGCATCATCATCAATTGAAAAAAAAAAAAGATTTAAAACTAAGAATCATAGATATTTTAGACACCGGAGAAAAATACCCCTACTACCCATATTTTAAGAAAGAACTCTTATACTTAAGAGAAACACATTCTGAAACCAGACAATATCTTATAGAAAATAAGTTTTTAGACTATTATGGTGATAAACAAAGAATTATAATTCGCATAGAAACCATTTAACTCTATTGCGAAAGAGCAATTGAAACTGCAGAATCATTAATTGAAGCTGCAGAGAAAAGAGTGTTTGAATATCTATCAAACAATATAGACAATACTATTGAAAACCTAAAACCAGAATTAGTAGTAGAAATAATTGAAGACCAATGGTTCGTAAAAACTAAGTGGTATTTACAGAGCCTAATATTTGAATCAATTTGACCAGAACTCGAAAGAGTTAAAAGGAAGATTAAACAAACAGGAATCAAATTACCTATTAGCAATATTTTTAGGTTATGAACTTAAATTGTTATAAAGAGTGGAAAGAAAGTCTTATAAGAAGAGAAGAAGACATAGAATTTATTAGAGTTAATTCAATCAGCCAAGAAGAAGAAAAACAATATAGAAACGTATTGCTTACCTGCGGAACATTCTGATACATAGAAGAAATAATTAAGTGGATAACAGAAGCTCCACCAAGAAATAGAGGAAGAACAGCTTTAAGAGAAGATAGAGACGGAAGTGATATAAAAGAATTAGATAAAGAATTTAAAGAAGCAAGAGAATTGCTTTGATTCATTAGATTTAAAAGAATTGGTGAATTGCACGATTTCTGTACAGAACATAACCTAGAATACGATGACATTAAAAGAGATTTAACCAAAAACGAAGCAAGTGTCTTAAGAGATGTACTAGAATATGCTGAAGATGAATTAGACCATATAAGAGATATTCTTATTTTTGTACCAATCCAAACAGTCAATCAAAAAATAGCAAAAAGACTATTATTAGACTTTCCTGCCATTAAAATAGCAAAAAGACTATTATTAAAAAAATAGCATAAAGACTATTATTACACTTTCCTGCCATTAAAATGGACGATTTCCCAAAAAGAGCATTTTCTTTAAAAGAAATCTTAATTAATCAAGGAGGAAATTTTGATATTAAAAGTTTTATTGACTCAAGCAGAGGACCATAAATAAATCTTATAAAGATTTGGGCTATTTGTTGTAATACAAAAAATAGTAAAGAATACACTTAAAATAGGTGCAAAGCATTGGGTTATTGTGCAAAATAGCTTGTCATCTAGCATCACAGAAGAAGACAAAATAATATTAACCATTAGATTGGTTTTGAGCACAAGTGTCCCACATCCATCGGTGGCTCACCACCTAGTGAGCAAAGAGGTGCTCATCAGCAAACCCGGACCCTATAAATTTGATTCATCTTGTCCATGTACGTAGTAATATAAAATCTGATTGATGATATTGCTGAATGCCCTTTTGAATATTTGAAAGCATTATGATGATTTATTGAAATTTGTGTGCAACCTGGCCGGTGATTTTTCAATGCACCTATCATGTGATTGAAAACTATTATCTATCATGTGGTCAGCAGTGTAAAATTTTAATATGGGTTGGATCGAGATTTGTTACGTACAAAACAATGTCCTTTGTATATAACATGCATAAAAAGAATGGATAATATGAACAAGTAAAATTATGAACATGCATTTTAATTACCATGAAATAGCTGAGACAAAACACCCTGCTAATAACAGTATAAATAAAATTATTAGATAAACAGAGCATATTTTATGAATTTTAGGGGTGTATTGGTGAATCAATTAAGATGATACCTTGGAACTTATGGGCCATCTATGTCCTGTATTTCAGATGCTATATTCAATTTACATAGAAAATTTTAGCACATATAAATTTGAAATGCTGTAATGAGATTGGAACTTCTTGGATGCATGTTGTGCAATCATGTTGGGATATCACATAAGCTATTGGTCAGGTTAAATCTTTTGTTAGCATATTATTTGTGCATTTTGTGATAAATGCATCAGACAAGTTTGAGTAGATCCTCTCTCTCAAAGTTTTAATTTTAACAATTATATATTGTCAATATGATAACTTGTAATGAAAAGCCTTCCTAGCTAGGAGGAGAATAATCATGAACACAAACATTATCTCACCATAGTAAACGATGTATGCCCGCATTTAGTTTTATAAGAATGTTGCTGCTGAATAGATTTATATTACTCAGTATGGCAAAAAAGCCTATACACCATGTAATATGCTAGAAAATGCAAACACTGGGATGCTAATTCTTGCTGTCTGAGCAGTTTTATATGCTGCAATCAAATCTGTGTAAAATATTTACTCCATTTTTATCTTAAATAGATTTTTCATTTATGAATTTCCTTTTAAGGGACATCGATCAGTGTGGGTGCATACTCCTTGCCGGATCATAGAAAACAAGCAACTGCATCAGACTATTCAAATGTCTAATGAAGTGAGAATCTTGAAATCTAAATTAATCTTAATTTCAGTTAATTAGTGAAACCAATGTTATATATAATGCATGGCACATCATTTTAAAGAGGGTTCAAAACCAATAAGAATGAATGAGAGAACAGACACCAACGTTAAATATTTTATAACCCAAAAATGTTCACCTGCAGGACACATGTGCACCAACTAGTTGCATAAAATGCATACAGATCGATAACGATAGACAAGCAAAGAAATAAGTCCATTAAACAAACCAAAATAAAATAACCTGGAGAGAATCATATCGCAAATAAAATAATGCATGCAAGTTGCGAGAATTTAATGAGATCGATCTTAAAGCAAAAAAGGAAACCAATTTACATATATATGGGAAGGTAATATACCTGTCTGGACTGGCAGAAAATACATGCACTTGGGAATTGCTAATCACTTGTGAGAAGAGAACTGGAACTGAAATCCAGAGAGCAAAAGAATTCGGTGATATATGCAATACTTGTAAATTAGGTGAATAGATCGATGATCAAATTACATGATGTCCCCTTGCCTTCAAGATGGTTTTTTTAATTTGCAAAATTAAGAAGCTAGTGATCATTTTTGAACCATTAATCAAGAACTAGTCACTAGTCAATATGGCAGTAACCACTAAATTGATTTTGTATTAATTGATATCAAAATTTTCTTCTTTTTAATTGGGAGTATTCTTTGAGCTCCGATCCCAGCAGCAGTAGTAATAAATAAATAATAGATGCAAGTTGGGAGTAATCTATGAGCTCGATCTTACAGCAAATTAAGAAGGAAACGAAATTAGACGGGAAAATAAAATTATACCTGGCTTGATAGATGCTAATTGGCAAGATATATAGAAAGAAAACAACACAGTACAGAAAACGATAACAAACAGAAAACCCTCTTGCAAATTGCTAAGGCACTTGTGAGAAGAGAAGTGAAATATTCTGGAGAGAAAAAGAATGAATGAAGCAGAGGTAAAGAAGGCAACTGGAATTAATTATGAAGACTTGAGTCAATGCCATATGTTAATAGATAAATGAATATAAAAAGGGAAAGGGCAAAAGAATAGTTGAAGCAATGGTATCCATTGAAAGCACATCAGTGGCATTTTCCTGGACAGTGCTGGGAAAGGGACATTGCACCAATTTATTGATGACCTGCATTCCGTAACTCCAAGTAGGGCTAAAGTCCTCTGTGAACATTTTTTTCGCAATAAGTGCTCACAGTAGGGGCGGCTCAATCTTTTGCCGAAGGCCCCCAAGGGTAAAGCCTCAATTAAGGGTGTTCGCGGGTCGGGAGAGGGCGGGTGGAGAGTAAAATCGTCAACCAACCCGCCCTTGGTGGGTGGCTAATTCTCCCACCCGCCAACCTCAATAACCGACGGATTTGTTAAATATATGGTGGGTTTCAACCGGCGGGTTGGGCGGATTAAGCGGGTGAAGGATTACTATATTTTTTTTTTTATAAACATATAAAGTTTTTAAAACTTTTTAACAAGCAAAAACACCTCAAATTCGTATATTACAATGCAGTATTGTATGTGTTATTTAGTAATTAATCTATAATCCAAACAATTCTTCCAATTGTAATAAACTAAAGTGCCAAAATAAATTGCCTTACAACAATAGAAGCTACTAACTATATACATAATATTAAAGGTTCATTGTTATTAAAAAAATCTTACAAACTGACATATAGTTTCACATTCAAAATTGAAAGAATATCAAATCAAATAAGTTCATATTCAAACTATCATAATAAATATCTCTAAAGAAATAAAAAACATTAACTTGCAAGTATATTCAATTAAGGGAAAAAATAATGTAGTAATGAAATTTATTTTATATAAATATATTATTTATTTATATATAATTATTTGGCGGGTGGTGGCGGGTTTAGGGCGGGTTGTCACCTATATACCCGCCAACCGACCCAACCCGCTAAAAATTCATCAAATCCACCCAACCCAACCCGCCTAACCATTATAATCGCGGGTTGCGGATGGGGTCGGGGTGAGTGGGGTCGGGTCTGACGGGTTGGGCGGGTTTTTGCACACCCCTAAGCCTCATACAAGGCTCCGCTTTTCTCATGCACATGACTCTTTTTTCTTTTAAAATTAAATGTTATACCCTAATTATATATGCTCCTTCTATGTAAAATAAATTAAAATTTTGAATATTAGTATAAATTGGAGGAGAAAAAAAATCATTTAAAATTTGGTCCCGAAATTTGTAAAATAAATTGTGAAAGAAAACAAAATGTTCCTTTGAAATTAGGCTAGTTTGGAATAGCCTTATCTAAAAATTACATTCAGAGATAAAAATTTAACGTGGTCTAAAAAAATGGGTGATATTCACTTTTAGATGATTTGAGAGGTATAGGATGGTTGGCCGACTCTAAATCTTCTAACTTTTGCCAAATTTTGCGGCCCACAATCAATTATAGTACAAAAATTTTGATATATCAAAAGTTAGTAATTTGGACATAACTCTAAAGAGATAAATGAAGAGATAGTTTTAGAAAAGTAATTTTAGGCAAAATTAATACAAACGAAACCTTACTCTAATTCAATTTTTTTTGCTTGGTTGATGTTAGCCTTTTATTTTTGAAAAACTAAATAACAATTCTTTGTTATTAGACTTTGTATGCTTCATGCATATCTAAAAAATAGATATTATTTTGTGTACACTTAATAATTTTACATCTCTTTTTTTTTTTGGCTATACAGTTATCCTGGGCCAACTTGCGCGCACCAGACTAAGTCCTGCACCACGAATAAGGCTTCTATAATAAGACTTATGCCTTGCGGTCCGTGGCCCAGAATATTAGTAACTAGTGAGAGTCAAACACCGGACCAAGGGACTTGGTATAATTTTATATCTCAAAAAATAAAATAAATATGCATAGAAAAACCTAAATCGGCAAATTTGACTTTTTCAGCTGCTCAAGATAACCCGAGAAAAACTTTAATCGAGGCTATTTTTATAATTTTACATTTCAAAAAATAAAAATAGCCTCCATTAAAAGTTTTTCTCGGATTATCTTGAGCAGCTGAAAAAGTCAAATTTGCCTAATTAGGTCTTTCTATGCATATAATATATTGAGTCAAAGCTTTACGCAGCAATATTAATAACCACTGGGTCGTCTTCTTCCTCCTCCTAGAAAAACTTGCAGAACTCCATTATTAAAGGTATGAGTTCTTCAACAACCTCCTTTCATGAATGGCATCATCAACAACCATGGCTTCATACTTTCTCATATTTAATCTTCTTCAACACAATCCTTTACACGACGTCACTCTCTTGCTCAGCAACTCAACTTTCCAACGCCCAAGGGTGGAGCCAGGATTTATTATATCGCGCTGGGCTAGGATAAAGAACAAATAAGAACCAAACACACATACACACTCTCACGCATACGTACGTGTGTGTGTGTACACACACACACAGTAATACTATTATCAGGCCGGCCTAACCCAACTTTGCGTCAGGTCGCCTTCATATGGCTAATTTTAGATGACATATTGTAAAATTGACTGTTGGATTAGATGCTCCTCTTCTGTATGTTATACCTGCAAAAAATCACAGTGATCTGATGGTTGGTTTTTGAAAAATCTGACGTTAAAAAAATGGTGATATTTTGAAGAACAAATAAGTTACATATTTTCACAATGACATTATTCAAAAACCAACCATTGGATCACTGTGATTTTTTGTAAGCATGATATACAAAAGAGGAGCATCTAATCCAATAGTCAGTTTTTCGAACTGGCGTCTATATTAAGAATACTACAAAAAAAAAATAAAAAAAATGGCAAAATTGGGGCGAGCTCTAGCCCTCCCTAGCCCAAATGTAGCTCCGCCCCTGCCTACGCCTATCACTGTGCTACGATCTTGCCCAAATCAACTCAAACTTCTCTCAAATTACCCACCTCCACGTTTCCTGGATTCCAAAACGGCTACTACCGCAGTGACGATAAAATCCTTAATCCAAATTTATTGAAAAATCTTGGGTTTCGAACTCAAAATGTGTATCAGACTGATGTTGAAGGAGTGTACAAGATACAGGGGAATGTCACAATCCCAATGGTTCCGACGCCGGTGAGCATGGTTCCTACGTTCAGTGCAGCCACTATATCTTCTAGGGCTGGTAGATCGTTGCTGATCGGCCACCCACCCCTGCTGCATTTGCTGCTTCCGGCGCTGCTGCATCTCCGCCATGGTTCCGACGCCGGTGAGCATGGTTCCTACATCCACCGTGAGGAAGCCAGGAGATCGACAAAGTATATGAACGTGATTCACCGGAGAACCTGATTAGCAAACCAAATCTTTGTGAATCGCGGCAGATCGGATTCGTCGATTTTGGCGTTTGACGATCTGATGCTGGAGTTCATGGGTAGGGTTTCTGGAGCTGCGGAGAAGATCAGTGGAAAGGTTTTGGAGGTGACGAAGGTTCTCGAAGAGGCGTTTTCGGTTTAGAAAGAGCTTTTCATTAAGGTCAAGCAAACTCAGGTTAGTTTTCTTTTGATTTTTCATTTTAATGGAATGAAATTTGGTGAAATATTGGATTAGGATGAAGCTTGTTATGATTGTGTTGGTGAACTTACACTATGTTTGGATTGAGAGAGTTGGAGAGAAGAGAAGAGAAGAGAAGAGAAACTTTTTAAGTTTCTCTCGTTTGGATTGAGAGAGTTGGAGAGAAAGGGGAGGAGGGGGAGAGAAAGGGGAGAGAAAGAGGAGAGAAAAGTAAGCATTTTTCTTTCTCTCCAAATCGGAGAGAAATGGAGAGAAGAGAAGAGAAAGGGT
>JAESVK010066155.1:0-31364 GCA_017140935.1 Hamamelis virginiana
CATACTCCAAAACCCACTAATATGTAGCCCATGAATCAAACATTTCTAGGAATTAAAGCAAATTTTTTTGCATTATAAATTATTTAAAAAAATTAAAAAAATCACATACAGTACTAAAGTTAAATATAAAACTAAATAACAACACAAAATTGAAAATATTTGTGGAGAAAGAATATCAAATTGTACAATATATTTGTCCATTAGACATAATGAGCTTTACTTGTAAGAAAAAATAATTAAATATTGCAATTTGTAGCAAAGACCCAGTAGCGGGGGCTGTTTGAGATTCAATCTTTAATCCGTTTGACGAAATTGAAACCGAAAGAATGGCTGATGTACGTATCTGTAATAGTGAAATTTGATAAAATAAAACTTATTATTCAACCAACAAATAAATTATGGAAAAATGAATGATGGAAAACATTTGAGGATTGTGTATCTCTTTTTAAAGAGAGGTACTTAATTATAGGGAAAATGACCAAAAGGACCCTAAATAGGATCTTATTTATCAAGTAGTCCAATGAATAAGATTCTATACCAATTGCCCCCTACAGATCAAATTTAAAGTCAACTAGTACCTTAAATTGTCTATTATACCCCCAATCCCTATTTTAAGCAAGTTGTTTATTTTTTCCATTGATGGATGTTTTTTATTTGAATTATATGCTTAATGTGATTTGGATATGCTAAGTTTTTTTTAAATTTGAATTGTGATTTAAGATAATCCTTATTTTAAGCAAGTTGTTCATTTTCTCCATATTGATGGACGTTTTTTATTTGAATTATATGCTGAATGTGATTTGGATATGGTAAGTTTTTTTGAATTTAAATTGTGATTTAAGATATTCTGGATTTACTTCATTTCGATTTCAGTTTCCGGTGACTGTCTTCCCTTCCGGTGTATCATTTTTCGGCGAAATTACCGTCATGAATACATGTTTACATCATGTCTTTATAAAAAAAAAAAAAAAAACAGAAAAAAAAATAAAATAAAATAAAAAACTTTACCCAAATTACCATATTCTTTACCCTAAAAAACATGTATACGTCATGTATACATGTATACATTATCGTAGCTTTCATCCAACTTTCATCTTTGTAGCTTACCTCAAGCTTTCACTGTTGTAGTTTTCATGTATACGTGCATTATTTGAAACTTTAGTATTCTACAGAGCATCCAACTTTCATCTTTGTAGCTTTCATGTATACACGATGTATACATGACTCGGAATATCTCATGTATACATCATGTATTAATTTTTGGCATATACATGTATACATTATTAGTGGAATTCTGCCAAATACAGTTCAAGGATATAATTATTTTTGAATTTGAGATGGTAATATGAGAAAGCAAACCACGTATGCGTGATATATTTGCTTTTAAAAAAAAAAAATTTGAAGAAAGCCTAAAAAAAAAAAGAAAAAAAAATCTAGAACCCTAAGACAAAATTCATGTTCTTTAATCTCTGCCAAATGCTATTCATGGGGATGAATATTGTTGAATTTCATATGAATTTCTAAGAAAGCAAACAATGTATACATGATATACTTGCGAAAAAATTATTTAGAACACGTCATATATACATGATCGTAGTCCACCAAGCAACTTCCACAGAAAATAATGGGTACACCAAGAATGTCTTCTCAGTAAACTAAAGGATATCAAAACATCAAGAGCAATAATACTCAAGGCTTACGTACAACAATGCTCATCACCAAAAATAGTGGATAAACAACCAACAAAGGAACAAACTCACTCAAGCAATGAGAACCAAGAAAAACACTCTCTGCTCAATCCCTCTAATGGCTCACAGTAGCATCACTAAAAAACTTCCTCTGCAAAATTGAAAAATAAGCCTTGAATCTGAGACAAAAACCTCTTCATCTGTTGTTCTGATTCCAACACGTTTTTTGTGATCGTTTGGCTTCGACTAACACATTCTCTTAGTGTTACATCCTAAAGTAAAGCAATACTCAAATTGCCTAAATCAAACAGCTCAGCTATCCGAAAAGCAACAAGATCTAAACTCTTCTCCAAGTATTCAGAAGCAATCAATTCCTACAGAACCTCTTGATGCAGAAAACTTACGGCCACTTCACTCACATACTTTTCTCCCTCCCAGTCTAGTTTTAGATGGAAAAACTACATAAGTTCTCAATTAACACCCATAAAAGAAAACAAAGGCAACATCAAATGGAAGGGATATCCAGAAAAATCTCTAGTTTATTGAATTAATACGACATATAGTACTAGCGATTAATGGCAACAGTGTGTATCTGACTTCACGCCACATTTTCTTTTCAATGGTCTCCCAAATGAACATCTATTGTCTCTAGAAAAATTGCCAACACTCTAAAAGGGTATTTGACCGATGGCATCAATAAATTCTGCAAGGTAGCTCAAATGTTATGACAAGTTCAAAATTTCTGTCATAGAAACTAAGTAAACGCAGGGAAGTAGAGGGAAAAGAACAATATTCGAAATCAATCAAACATCATTGCTAACCTCTTCTCAGCAAGGACCGTAACGGTAGCAGTTAATTAGCCTACTCTTTACCTCTCTTTTTTTTTTCTTTTTTTTTTCCTTTTTGTGTGTAACTCCTACTTTTTTAAATCCAATACTTTCATTTTTTGACTGCACCCAGTACAAAACCAAGAACAAATCAGGGAATATATATTGTTTTATTTGCTAACAGGAATCACTAACTATTTGCAGCAAACTTCACCCAAATGATAGCAAAAACAAAATTTAGCTGACATTATGAAGTCCAAGAACTGCATCGCCAAAAGAGAAGTGATCGGCTGGGAACAAGGGAGATTATTCCATGTTAATGATCAAGATTAATTCATTTATAAAACCGTGTGTTGTTAATCTCAATTCAATTGTGATTGGTGAGCACGGGTGACGAACCACTGGGAAATATATTGGTTTAATACGAGAAACGATTAGATTTAATTAAAGTGAAAGAATAATGTCAATTTGGTTGGTGGTGAAAAAAACTTCAATTGGATTGAAGCAAAAACACAGATTTTAATTAAGCAGATTAAAACGAGATTAATTTAGTGGAATGAGTGGAACCTGGGTGAGAAATTCGTTTGAATGTCAATTGCGCACTTTAGTTATAAAATCCTCAATAAAGTATTTATGTTTGGTGGATCATCTAACTACGAGAAGGAATCTCCAAAAAGATGATAAATAGCAGATTCGACATGTTTATACTTTAAAAAGGAATGGATTGTCACTATCCACCATAAATGGGAATAAAGCATGCTAAATCGTTATTCATTCCAATAATTACCATTGCATAATTATATAATTGCAATATCAGAAATACAATTATATTAAAATAGATTTAGCAATAGCGGTAAAACCTTCAAAACTATGCAATCACAAAGATACATATACGGGGATGTTTATAAACTATAAGTGCATAAAGAATTCAAACTTGATCCTCACCCAAGCTTGGTAATTTAGTTACACATCAATGGAGGAGAAACTCCTTTATCCATGACAATCTTCTAAGGGGTTATGGGATGGAAATATAAAGCAGAAATAAAAGACTGGAGTAAATAAATAAAAGGCTGAAATAAATAAAGAAAAAGACTTAAGTAAATAAAGAAAATGGCTTAAGTAAATAAATAAAAAGACTATAGTAAATAAAGAAAATGGCGGAAGTAAATAAAGAAAAGGGCTTAAGTAAATAAAGAAAATTACAAAATAAGTAAAGAACAATCCTCAAATGAGAATTGAGCCATGCATAAAAGAAATAAAAACGCAGAAAGTAAATAAAAGAATATAAAGCAGAATTGAACTGTAAAATTAAGTCTATTGACTTTGAAAGAGAAACGATTCAAAAGCGAAGTTTTAAACCCTCTTAAAGTCACACATATACATGTATATATAGGCTGATTTTACAAATGACCAAACTGCCCTTAGAAATCCAAAGAATAACTTAAAATGCCCTTAGCCGACCCTTCTCTATCGATAGCGAAGTTTGGCTATCGATAGAAGTTCTATCGAAAGCGAAACTTGGCTATCGATAGATATGTTGTCTCTGGCTCTGAATTGCAGAATTTCTTCTGTTGCCTTCCGAACTTTATCACATATCATCGCTTTAATGCGAAACGTTCATCTTTGGTGCATTAGGCAAGACTTTATGAGTGATAGCTCGAAACTATACAATTCTGTAAAATTTTCCTACAAAAGAGAAAATCAGCATTCTTCAATGAATCATATAAAAACAGGCTATTATTAAGCAACTAAATACATAAGGAAACATAGTAATACCATAAATTAAGGTATGATTGTGGTCCAATCACACTCCCCAACTTAGGTTTTGCTAGTCCTTTAGCAAATAGCTATACGCCAAACAATAAAATTTAAACTTATATATTTAAAGCCACTTTCGCAGGGAATCGCGATTGCATTTAGCGCATGCAATAAGCCTTTTAAACCCCTAGGTTTCTCCTAGTGGACGAGTGAAGTCTCGTGAAGGTTTACAGAATTGATACCCACAAACATGAAATGAATAAAAGAATCAAAAGATGAATAAAACAAATGTTAAAACTATAAAAATGTAAGTCAAAATTTAGAGTTTCATCTACAGATATATCAAGTACACAATTGAAAATCTTGATACAGAAAATGCTATCTGTAACAGGTAATTAGTCAGTTTTCAATGTGTAGTGAAGGTGAACTTGATAGAATTAAAATAATTGCCATAAGAATATAAGTATCAACTCTAAATAAGCTTAATTTCAAAGCCTCACTGGTGGTCACTCGCAAAGAATGTTTGCTAAGAAAGGTTAATAACCCTGTGTCCCAATTGGATACATATAAGTATAATACTCATACATTAAGCTCAATAACCAACGAAAGATGAATGAAACACAGTTATATATGCATAGATGATCAGTTCATACATATTCAAAACTTAAAATAAACGAGTAATCACAAGAGAATAGTGCATATAATTTGAAATCAAAAAGGACTTATAGGATTGTAATGTTTTTGGGTTTGTATACAAAAAAGTTTGAGACAGCAAAATAGGATGGTTAATATATATGTTCAAGGTTACTACCCTAAACCATCCTAAACCCTAACACTAACCCTTAACAACTTAAAACTCTAACCAAAAGATAACTTAATACTCAAAAAGAAAACCCAAAATCATGACTGCTCATCATCCCTCTGCTCAACATCAGCTCGCATCTAGGCCTCTCTCTGCCCACAGGCTTTCTCGGACTCCTGATCATCCCTAGGTGGGATGTCAACTCTAGCAGTGGGCTGTGGCTCCTCAAATAAAGCTCGGTTGGCCTCAGAAATAGGCTCGCCGTCCATATGTCTCCACATAACCCGAAGCTGTGCAGACTGTCTCTCCAACTGAGTAAACTGTCGCTGCTGAGTCTCCATAATGGTCCTCAGCCCCTCCAAGGCCTGTAGTAATAAGTCCCGAGGACTGGTAGATGTAGCTGGCTGAGTAGGTGCAGAAGCTACGGGTGGCTGAGTAGTAGTAGTGTCAGGAGTTGGCTCTGATGGATGATAAGAATCTGTCCTCGCACGCTTCCATGTAGAAAGTCATGCTACCAAACTCCTGGCAATAGTAGTGGGAGTAATCGGTCCCTATCCCCACTTACTCTCCTCCTCAGTCTCAACACCCGCACCCAATGCAAAAGCAGTGATCATCTGGGGGTACGACATGTTGCTGAGTGGCTGTGTAAATATGAATGTGCGGATCTCGCTAAATATCAGCAAAGCGATGTCCATTTCATAGTCGCTGAGAAACTCTAACAGCAGCCGAACAGACTCCACTGGGATCTGGGAATCAGTGCCCCTCTCCCTCAGGTTATAGGAAAGCAGCTTATTCATTGCTGCGTAATTCGGGTGCATGTTCCCAGTGGTAAAATACAGTCCATCCCATAAAGTACGGTCCACACAGACCATATCAGCACATCGATCCTCCGCAAGGTCCAAATAACCTCCATGAGGGTACTCAACCTCTGACGCGGTAGGCTACTCACATCCCAAGTAAGTGGCGATGTTGTCTGGCGTAATCTCTACAATGCAGCCACCCACCTCAGCTCTAATCATTTCTGCATGGTCCTCTGCAATGCTAGCTGAGGTGTAGAACTGACGAACCACAATGGGCTTATAGCCCGCGCCCTTCCTCAGCCAGGTCCGTAAGCGTCTGTCTGTCAGTGTCTGTACAAGCAGGCCTTCGTGTTTGAAGGCTTTCGAATCTACATAGCGCTCGACATTGAAATTCTTTCCGCGAGTACCTCATGCCATGGTTTCGGAGCTCGCCGGGTCGGTAATTTCTTCAACCCATCCTCCATCACTGTATAACTCTCAAAATCCCGAGTCATGTGAGGCTCGCCAATCGCGCCTATCTCAGGGTGTTTAGTATCAAGAATCTCCTCCACATATCGTGAACTTGTAGGAGAAGCACTCGCTGGTGGCTGATTGGAGGACTGTCCTCTCGTAGAAAGTCTTTGAACGGGGACAGGAGGCACGTCCGAATCCGAACTCGGACAGCTTCTCTATCGATAGCGTATGAACACCTATCGATAGAGAACACGAATGGTTGAATTGCCAATCAAACATAGCTTGACATCTATCGATAGCGATAGTACACCTATCGATAGATGTTGAAATTAAATCCGAGAATAAAGTGTCAGAGGCCTCTATCTATCGATACCCATAAACCCACCTATCGATAGATCATTCACGAGATTGAAATTTGTTTGGCAGGAACCACAATCTGTCGATACCCAAATTCATCTATCGATAGATGGTCTTGATTACTTCACTTCAGCCCGAAAAGATGCTCGATGCTTCCTCAGCATCATCCAAACCTTCAACTTCAAACCAAGATTCATTGAAGAGCGTAGAACGGGACTTCATTGGGCCAAAACCTACAATGGAACCGAAAATACTATTAATGAATTATTTGAACAAAACCTAATAGATTACCTCACTTTTAACGTATAATTAGGAGTAACAATTATCGAATTAGGGCCTGTGAGTGCGAGCAATCACACCCCCTAACTTAGATGTTGCTAGTCCCTAGCTACACTTCAATATAAGGCAACCGATTAGTGATAAGGTAAATGAGAAATAAAAAGAAAGGAAAAACCATAAACTAAGTTTGAACATGAACAGTAGAATGGATATGCTAATACAATTTATGCATGCATGGCACCACGCTGTCATTTACTGTTGCAAAATTATTTTCAATCAACTAGAAGAATGTCCTTAATTGTACTTGTGCAATTTGAGCTTCCGTAGATTAATTTCTCTGTTAAATCAAGCTAGAGTTTCATCCTATCGACGAGTTTCGATCTCTAAATCTCACAAGAAGGTCGCTCGCAATAAAATTGCACACGAGAAGATGGTGAACTAAATGGTCCAAAACATGAAACAGGAAACACAAGTTCATTCAAAAATTTAAGCACAGGATAAAAAGAATTGGAGATAAAAATGCTCAATTTGACAATCACAAGATAATCATAACCAATCATGCACACATTTGTTGATCAAAAGAGAACAATGCATCATTAAGAAATCAAACAGGACTTTAAAAGCTTGAAATATACCACGGTTACATGAAAGGAAAAGGTGACTCCGACATGAGAATGGTTAATCATATGTGGTTAAGGTGTCTACCCATAACCATTCTCGACTAATTAACTGGACTCAACAGAAGGAAAAAGAAATAACTGAAACGACTAACAACAAAAGGACATCACCAAAACAAACCCAGACTTAACCAAATTCCAACACAAATAAAAACAACTCCTAATAAAAACTTCAACACAACCCATCACTGCCCTCAGATCCCTGCTGGATCATCACCATCATCCTGGCCATCATCTGCTGCATGAGTGGGCGGGGACTGCGCGAACAAAGCCATCTCGGCAACCGATAGTATCTCTCTCCGCTGGCTCCTCCATAGAGCTCTCATCTGGCACTAATGCAGCCTCAAAGTCTCAGCCATAGACTGCTGTTCAGTCAGCAAGGTCTGCTGTGTGGCCATCATAGTCCACTGCTCCAACCAAATCTGCTGCAGAAAATATCTCTCGCTCATAAACGGGGTAGTGGAGGCAGTAATATGCTAAGGGGTAGGCCTAGGCTCCTGAACCGGCAGTGGTCTCTCTTGCGGCTGAGAAGGGGCAATAGGGGCTGCTCTCGCTCTCCTAGCAGCCTGACTAGCTGCTGTACTCCTAGCAAAGGTGGTCTGGGTGATTGGACCCTCGCCTCACAGTGGTGGCTGGTCAGAATACACTCCAGCCCACAATACAAAGAAGGTGATCATCTGCGGGTATGGCATATTGCTCCGAGGGACGGAAGAGATGTACGTTCGGATCTTATTAAATATGAGCAATGCTATATCCATTGGTCCATCATCCATGAACTCAAGAAGAAGCTACACCGCCTCCAAAGGGATGTCAGAGTCAGTCCCTCGTGCACGCAGATTGGAGTACATAATTTTGTTCATTACTGAATAAAGGGCATGCATGTTCCCTGTGCTGAAATTCTGCAGGACAAGGCTGGGATCGACACATACAATGGCTACACAGGCTTGGAGAGTCATCTCTGAATACCAAAGGTGAGATGCCAAAAGCTCGTTAGTAGCGGGGCGCTGGCAACGTAAATAGCGCGCGATATCGTCCACACTGAAACGGACTACTCTGCCCAAAACTATGCCCTGCAGAATCTCTTGCTCATCATCTCGAAACTGGACTGATAAGAAAAATCCCGCACCAAAGAGGGCTTGTACCCTCTACCCTTCATCATCCACATCCCGAGTTTCCGTGCCTTCAAAATTTTTACAATAGTATGTTCCACATCGATATGGAGAGTGTCAACATACCTCTCCACGTTGAATTTCTTCCACCTCAGTGCAGCCTCAAAGGCGGCCTTCTGGCTGCTCTGGCTGGTTATTCGGACCCTACTGCCAGTTCGCGAGTCATAAGTCTCCAGATTTCTCCTCGGACCCTCTCCAGTCTTTTCCCCTACTTGGGCATATTCATTTTCCTCTACAGAAAAATCCTCCTCAACAGAATGAGGGGCATGAGAAGAAGAACCGTGCCGGCGAGGCGCAGGTGGGGGAGGTGGTGCAATGAACTCATCCTCACCTGAATCAGAACCTGAGTCAACAATGGCGGATCTCCTGCCCTGCCCATAATACGCAGCGGTGGATCGACGAGGATGACTCATGTTCGCAGATTGAGAAGCACACACAACCACCACAACAGAAAATAATACTCCCAAAATGCTACAATGCAGTCCTTAAACACCACAACAACCACCGCCCCAACAAGAAAACAGAAACCAAAACACCCCTAGAGAAGTCAAAATATCAACCCACAATCAAGAAGAAAAGAAAAACAGGAGCACAACACTAACCCACAGTATACCAACCCAGATGGCAGATGGGGTATAAGTATCCAACAGTCCAGGATGCGAACGGGCGGTTACTGGAATGTCTCGGCAGTTAAGAGGAAGAAGAATCGTTTTTCCGAAGAGAGGGACGCGAGAATGGGAAGGGTCCTAGCCGCGGGCCCTTTTATTTTTTTTTTGGAACTTTCGACTTCTCTATCGATAGCTGGTAAGACCGCTATCGATAGGTCATCTATCGATAGCGGTCAAACCAACTATCGATAGGTAAAGCTTTCTGGCACAAATATACCTTTTTTTAAAAAAAAAATAAAGGAACAGAAACTGGTGACTATCAATAGGTGTGGTGGCTATCGATAGATGAATGGTTATGGATTTTTTTTAAAGATAAATACACAGGAAGGAGAATGGAGCAGAAAAGAATGAAATGGAAGGGAATGGACTGATGGACTGACGACAACTTAACTCCAACACTCAACACTAAACGCGTAGTGAGGCTTTCTAGGCTTTAACAAAAACATGTAAGTGTTTAAGGCTCAAAAAGGGGTGCTAGGGTAAATAACAACCACAAACAAAAAAAAAAACTGGATACAAACACAAACGACAGCCTAGAATCATTTTTCGAAAATGCCAACATGTTCTCAATTGATCAATTGAACTGAGCACAAGCGCAAATTTTTATCACAGCAATTGCAAGCGCAAGCACAAAGCAAGAAACCAAATATGCTGAACAAGTTAATAGAGCAGTTATGCTATTCCCAAAGAAGAACCATGGCTTAAAATATGCATAAAGGGTTCTAAATCTCCACTCTTCTTTTTAAGATTTAACTCTTACTCATTCAACATGATGATTAATTCACTAAAGCTCGTGTATGTGATCATTTTCAGGACAATTCTAACTAGCGTCACAAAAAAAAATTGAACAGTAATTCAGTAAGCATGGGCATCAAATAACTAATCAACTAGCCATTCTCTAGAACATGCTCATGGTTACCAAAGAAACTGAAAACAACTACTAAGAAAAATGCATATTATAAACATTGGTTTTCACTTACCCATGACTTCACAGTTGCACTCAAATTCATCGACAATCAAAAGAAGCACATAATAAGAATGTCAGTCATGAATAAAATGAATGATGCTCTCCCCCCCAACTTAAATTGAACATTGTCCTCAATGTCTAAGGAATGCAAACCCAATGTACAACATGCAACTCTAAAACAACCTAAACCTAAAAAAAAAATAGCTGACTAATGGGTTTCCTCCCAAGTAGAGCTAAGTTTTACGTCTTCAGCTAGACGTCTCACATTGTCCTAATCCGACTCATAAACAGGGTCCTTTAAGGACATTGAATTCACCACCAAACCATCATGAATATTGTCAATGGTAATTCCTTCAATGAAATGCTTGAGCCTTTGACCGTTTACAGTGAATTGAGCTCCACTCTTTGGGTTTCTTATCTCAACTGCTCCATTGGGAAACACCTTCACAATGACAAAAGGGCCATCCCATCGGGATCTCAGTTTACTAGGAAAGAGACGCAGTTTGGAATTGAATAGCCACACCTTTTGATTTGGTTCAAAAGATTTCCTATTGATGTGACTATATATGAAATTCTTTCATTTTTTCTTTGTAAATTTTTGAATTTTCATATGCTTCACTGCGAATCTCTTCTAACTCACTAATTTGTAGTTTTCGATTCAAACCTGCTTCATTCATTTTAAAATTGAACTTTTTGATTGCCCATAAAGCTCTATGCTCCAATTCAACTGGAAGGTGGCATGGCTTCCCAAACACCAATCTATATGGTGACATGCCAATAGGAGTCTTATATGCTGTCCTATATGCCCAAAGTGCATCATTCAAGTGCAGTGACCAATCCTTTCGGTCAGGCCTGACAGTTTTCTTCAAAATGTGCTTAATTTCTCTATTTGACACTTCTACTTGACCATTGGTCTGGGGATGGTATGGGATGGCTACCTTGTGGGTAATGGAGTACTTTGCAACCAATGCTGCAAAAGGCCGATTGTTAAAATGTGAACCTCCATCACTTATAATTGCCCTAGGGAACCCAAATCTAGAGAAAATGTTCTCTTGCAAGAATTTTACCACAACCTTGTGGTCATTGGTTCGAGTTGCCACAACTTCCACCCATTTAGAAACATAATCTACTGCAACCAAAATGTATTCAAAACCATGGGAGATTGGGAAAGGTCCCATAAAGTCGATGCCCCACACATCAAAAATTTCAACTATCAGAATTGGGCTCAAGGGCATCGTGTCTCTTTTAGAAATAGTTCCCATCTTTTGGCAATTCTCACAAGCCTTGCAAAACTCTAAGGCATCCCTAAAGAGTGTAGGCTAATAAAACCCACACTGCAAGACTTTTGCAGCAGTCTTTTTCCCACTAAAATGACCCCCACATGCCAAGGTATGACAAAACTTCAAAATGCCTTGCACTTCAATTTTCAGGACACATCTACGAATTACTTGATCTGCACAATATTTAAAAAGAATAGGATCTTCCCAAAAATAGTATTTAATTTGTGCAAAGAAACGATTTTTTCTATTTTTATCCCAATCCGATGGAATGAGTCCCGTGGCAAGATAATTGATAATATGTGCATACCAGGGCAAGTGGTGGTGTGATATGGTTAGTAATTGCTCATCGGGCAACCTATCATGAATGGGTGGTGTGTCTAGAGGCTGATCTACCAGAATTCTTGACATATGGTCAGCAACAACATTTTCACATCCTTTCTTATCTCTGATTTCAAAATCAAACTCTTGAAGCAAGAGTATCCACCTAATCAATCTAGGTTTTGTTTCTTTTTTAGACAAAATATATTTCAATGCAGCATGATCTGAATAAACAATGACCTTGGATGCAAGAAGATATGACCGAAACTTCTCGAATGCAAAGACCACTGCTAGAAGCTCTTTTTCAGTTGTGGTGTAGTTGATCTGAGCATCAACAAGTGTCTTACTAGCATAGTAAATCACATGGGAAACTCTGCCTACTTTATGTCCTAGGACCGCCCCAATCGCATAATCCGAGGCATCACACATAACCTCGAATGGAAGAGACCAATTGGGTGCTTGCATGATTGGGGCAGTGCTCAAAGATGAGCGACGTCTCTCAAATGCCTCCCTGCAGTCCTTGTCAAAAACAAAATGTGCATCCTTAGCCAACAAATTACACATGGGCTTAGCGATTTTGCTAAAATCCTTGATGAATCTCCTATAAAAGCCTGCATGCCCTAGAAATGATCGGATTTATTTAACGGTGGTTGGGGGAGATAACTTTGCTATCAACTCAACTTTGGCTCTATCCACTTCAATACCTCTCTTTGACACAACATGCCTTAACATTATGCCCTCTTGAACCATAAAATGGCTTTTCTCCCAACTCAGCACTAAATTTTTCTCACAACACCTATTCAAAACCTTATTTAAGTGAGAAAGGCACTCATCAAATGTGGATCCAAATACAGAAAAATCATCCATAAATACTTCTAGAAATTCACCTATCATATCAAAAAAAATGGCCGTCATACATCGCTGGAATGTACTTGGCGCATTACACAGTCCAAAGGACATGCGCCTAAAGGCAAAAGTGCCAAAAGGGCATGTGAAGGTAGTCTTTTCCTGATCTTCTGGGTACACTGCTATTTGGTTATATCCAGAATAACCATCTAAGAAACAATAGTAGCTCTGACCCGCTAATTTCTCAAGAATCTGATTAATGTATGGCAGTGGGAAATGGTACTTCCTAGTATTGGAATTCAGCTTCCTATAGTCTATGCACACTCTCCATTTAGTGGTGGCTTTAGTTGGGACTAGAATACCCTGATCATTGGCCACCACTGTGATTCCAGACTTTTTCAGAACAACTTGGGTAGCAGCTACCCACTCACTGTCTGAGATGGGGTATATGATACCCGCATCCAACAATTTGAGCACTTATTTTTTCACTACTTCCTTCATATTTGGATTGAGTTTTCTCTGCATTTCTCTCGATGGCCTAACTCCCTATTCTAAATGAATCCTATGCATGCAAATGGATGGGTCTATCCCTTTTAAATCTGCCACAGACCACCCTATAGCTTCCCTATACTTTCTCAAGGTTTCTATAAGGGCTTTCTCTTGTAAACTACTCAAATATGAGGCAACAATCACCGGGAGAGTGTCTCTAGGCCCTAAAAACAAGTACTTTAGATGAGCTTGCAAAGGCTTGAGCTCAAGTGTAGGAGGTGACTCCAAAGAGCTGGGCATAGGTACACTGGCCACAGGTGGTAAGGGTTCTGGCTTAGGTGTCAAAACTATCAGTATCAAAATTGGCAAGGCATGCCTCCAAAGGGTCCTCAGTAATAATAAATGGTAAGCATTCCTCTACTAGTTCATCAATGACATCAACGAATGAACATTCCTCAAAGTGATGAGGATGGTTAGCCGCATGGTAAACTTGCAGCTTGGCCTTCAAATTACCAAATGACACCTCCATAATTCCAGTCTTGCAGTGAAGAACTGCACTCACAGTCACTAGCAATGGTCGACCTATGTTTACAGGAATTTGTGGTCTATTGCTATCAATGGGTTCCATGTCTAAGACAATGAAATCCGCAGGGAATACGAATGATTCTATCTTGACAAGCACATCATATAAAACTCCCCTAGGTACCTTGGTTGACCTGTCAGCAAACTGCAAGACGGTAGGTGTTGGTTTTAGCTCTCCCAAATCCATCCTCGCATACATTGAGTATGGAAAAATGTTCACACTTGCCCCATAATCCACCAAGGCTCTATCAACATAGTGATTCCCTAAGAAACATGGGATGGTGGGTGTCCCTAGGTCCTTCTTCTTAATGGGGATTTGGTACTGGCAAACTGCACTGGCAATATCTATGAGTGCTGAGGACTTGGTCAAATGCACGCGCTCCTTGCGCTGCTGGGTACACAAATCCTTAAGAAATTTTGCATAGGATGGGATTTGTCTAACTGCCTCTAAAAGGGGAATGTTAATCCTAACTTGTTTGAACACCTCAAGTATATCATCAACTGAGGCTCCTTTCTTGGCTTTTTTAGCAGACGACACAAGCGCCAAAGGGAAAGGTGCCCTAAGCACATAAGATGCCACTGGGTCTTCCTCATTGGAGGGAAAGTTATCCCTTTCTAATTCTTCCTCAATTTCTTTCTCTTTGGTCCTCTTTTTTCTCTTGCCACTCTCATCACTTGCTAACTTCTCTAGCAGGGGTGAGCTACCTTCTTCCCTAACGTCATCCCCTATTTTGTTGTCAATGATTTTCCCACTTCTAAGGACTGTGATGGCTTGGACTTCTTCATGCTTAATTGGCTCTTGAGAGAAAGAACTCTCAGCCACATATGCCCCTTTTGGATTCCTAATCGGTTGACTAGGCAATTTACCCTCCTCTCTTCGATTCATAGTGGCCGCTAATTGGCCAACCTGAGTCTCAATCTTAGCTATGGATTGTGAGTGGGAATGGAGGAGTTGGTTGGTTGCTTGGTTATTTGTTTCCATACTTTTCAAAGTACTCAACACTTGCTCCTCAAAACCTGGGGTTCTTGGGGTCGGTTGGGGTTGAGGTGCTTGAACAGTTTGTGGTGGAGGGTGGTAAGTTGGTTGTGAGTGAGGTGCAATGGCACCTTGAGATTGATACTGACCTTGGAGGTGGGGTGGCCTATATGGTGCAACCATGCCCTGATTCCCTCCTTGGTAATTGGGTCTTACAGGCTGTGGGTTCTGAACACTAGGTCTTGGTGGTTGTTGGCCCCAACAAAAATTTGGGTGGTTGGCCCACCCAGGGTTATATGTATTGGAATAAGGGTCACTTCTCTTTTGCATGTACCCTTGGGCCAGATTGACTTGCTCAGTGATAAAATCAGGATATTGCCCTGCCATAGGGCAAAACAATGTATCATGTGATGAATCATTACAAATGGTGCAAGGTTCAGACACTAAATTGACCATGGCCTTATAGGGATTTTATTGCAATGCAATGAGTTGGTCCAATTTCTTAGAAAACACCTCAACCTGTTGGTTCACTACCTTGGTTTGTTCAACCTCATATATGCCTCCTTTCTTGGACGAAGAAGAGGATGAGGAAAATGGTGTTGGCGTTGTTCTCTCTCTCTGTCAAACCCATGGATTCCATGTAATAGGAATCCTCACTCATTGTCTCAAATAGTGCCCACACCTCGTCAGCACTCTTTCTCAAAACAGAATCTCCACAAGCCGAATGAACTAATTGCCTATCTCTCTCCCTTAGACCCTTAAGGAATGCCTGCACTATTTGCCACCTAGGAATATCATGATGCGGGCAAAGCTTAAGCAATTCTTTCAATCGTTCCCAAGACTCATTGAAAGACTCTCCCTCAATTTGGGTAAAATGGAGAATGCTATGATGCATTTGGGAGGTCTTGATTGTTCCACAATCAAGCTTCGTTTTACAGCATTCGAGGCTGACATTGAGAGTTTTTACACTGTAAGTACTTTGATTTGGTTGGTTTTTAGTCTTATGTATGCTTTTGTCTTTTGTAGGTTAATTTCCGCCTAAAAACCAAGTTTAACAACCTAAAGAGAGCACTTGAATGAAGTGGAGCAAAGGTAGCATGCCAGGATGATCACCGAGCACGAAAAGCAGCAAATTCGAAGATAAAATGCAAAATTACCCCAAGCCTATCGATAGGACACCATCCCTATCGATAGGGCAGCTCTCAGGATTGAAGTTCTGCAGATTTTTCACAGCTGCACTCATCACCTATCAATAAGGCACTAGGCCTATCGACAGGCCTATCGATAGGGCTATCGATAGGGCTCTAGGCCTATCGATAGGTCTGAGCTCGGGTAGTTTCCTAAATCATTTAGAATTCTGTTTTAGCAAGTTTGGATATGGTAAATCGGCAGAGCTCAGCAGGGAAAGGCTGGTACACTATTTAAACACCTTTAGAGGCCTGAATAAGGGTGCCGACTTGTCTCAGATTCACCCATAGCCTCTACTACACTTCATCATTCTCTTAGATCTCTCTCTCATCTCTCTTGTACCATTCGACTGGGATTTTGGCTGCACATGGAAGGAACGAAGACCTCCGGTGATTCAGCCCCGACTATGAGCAGCTAGACTCCTTACCTTGGGTGTAAATGAAGCTTGGTTAGTGGTTTTGTTATGCATGTATTAGGGTTTAAGGTTTTGTAATGGGTTTATGACATTTGTACAACTTTGAGAGATTGTCATTTTATGCAATCCATTCTTTAATGATTCTTTTATATTTGAATATGAATGTTTTCTGTGATTCCATTCATATTGGTTGTGCAAAAGTATTGATTGAATACGTTTGAGTTCATTAGTTTGTTCATGCCTAACTAGGATAACCTGTGCATGCTTTGCTTGACAGGTTATGCCTTATTTGGATGAGTTTACTACATGAACACAAGCGTAATATATTTTTGATGATTTATTCTTGTAGTTTAGATCACCATCAATCATAAACAATTGCGAAACCTTAACGTTAATTATATGCATAATAATTTCTTAACTAAAGTGGATTTGAAACCCGAGGTTTCTTTTAATTTGATTTAATCAACAGTTAATTTCATAGTTTTCATAAACAACCAACTCTTCAAAAATCGTTTGGTAACTAAAATCGAATTCATAATAACTTCTCGTAACTCAGCCATTAGTCCCTGTGTTCGACACCCGTGCACTAATTACTTTTCTAACGAATTGAGGTTTTAAGCACGAGTACTTTATAAATTTAAATCTTGATCACGAATAAGGAAATAACCTCCCTTGTTTGGACCGATCAAGTCTTACCAATGGAATAGTAGCGGGCAAGGAATAATCTCTGAAGTTCATCCCATGTGGTGATGGATTGAGGTGGCTCGAGAAATGTAAGCCAGTGTTTCGCCTTGTCCTTCAGGGAAAAGAAGAAGATGAACAAACGCAAAGACTCTTGTGGGAAATCTCAAATCCTGATGGTATTGCATATGTTCACAAATTCAGTCGGTGATCCTATGGGTTTTCACGATCTAACCCATAAAATGTCGGGAGTAATTGAATGGTATGCTGTTTGATCTCATATGTTAACTCCTCTATGTTAGGAACTTGTATGCATGATGGATGACTGAATGTGTTTGGCATGAAATGATCCTTCAACAACCTAGGTGCAGGTGGAGTCTGCTGAGCAGCTCCACCACCATTATTTCCTAGGGCATTTGCCATATCTGAGTCTACAGTTGGTGGTGACTCTAAAGTATTGCAAAGAGAAGCCCTAGCAGCTCTCAAAGTAGTCTCTAAGTCTTGGTCTAATGGGTGCAACTCCTGTGGAATGGAACGTCTACCGTGCATGCAAACCCTAAACCCGCACCCACAGTATGCTCAAAATATGATGCAATGCGAAAGATTAAAAAGAAGAAAAGAGCTAAGAGAACTCCCCTCGGTCCAGATAGCTAGTCTTTGTGCGGTCCTATCCAACCTGTTTTAGCAATTTTAAGCAATTTAGCCTTCGAGGGCTTTTTAGCGCGCACAATTTAGCAAGTTGGAATTGATCAGATTAAGCCACCTAAAACAAGAACAAGCACATCAAAGGTAACAAGGAAAAAGAAAAGAATAAGAAAGAAAATATTTTTACAACTAGAATAGAACTCCAAAACTTCCTATTCATTCCAACGCACATTCCCCGGCAACGGCGCCAAAAATTTGACCGCGCTACGGCAAGGGAGGTTAATTCCTCACCGCGCGTCCAAATTTAGTAATTTATAAAACCACACTCAACAAAAGTTAACCTCAATTCGTATAGTTAGGGCGAGTGCGGGTCGTCCACAGAGAATGATGGAGAATTCAATATGAGTTTTAAAAAGGTCTAAACTAGTGAGATTCAAAGTTGATTTGATTGATTGGTTGATTCCCTTAAAAGCTAACAAATGCAAATACAGTAATTAAAATTAAGGAAAATCAAAATGTGGAGAATGGCAATGGGGTTGGATATGATTAGGGTGAGTATGTACCGTTTATAATAGAGAATGCTATTTAACTGCGGGATAATGGAAAACCTAAACTACAAGATTAGGTTAACCGAAAAGATACGGATGATTAAATATCTAATGATCAATCAAAAGCCATAAACTATCAAAACTCATTGAGGATGCATAACCTATGCCAGCGATTAAATCGTTATTTACTCAATCATCCATTAACAAGTATACCATTTGCATTCGATTGTAAAAGTAATCACAGAAGACTCATACAATTAAGATAAATACGATTTTATAAATAAGGATCCACGAATACAAATCTATCCCGAAGTTTAATAACATTAATTACAAACAGTAGCAAAATAAACCTCACCCAAAACCTTCTCCAAGCCCCATAGCCAAGAGACCTAGCTGGCCATGCAGTAGATCGGCAATCGTCGATCGTCGAATGCTCCTCCACCACATAGTTAGATTGCAAGGCTTTTAGAGTAGAATTGGAGTGTTTGGTTCCCAAGAAAATGCCTAGGAAAATGTGTAGAATCTAGAATATGCTAAAAAAGGAAAGACTGCTAAAAAGGGAATAAAATCTCACTTAAAAGCATACTATTTATAGTCCACCCAAACCCTTGGGAGTGAAAAGACCTAAATACCCCTCAAACACTCAATATTTACAAGAAAACCAAGCAGAAATTTCGAAGAAGACCCATCTCTATCGATAGCGGTTGATAGCCTATCGATAGAGATTTCGAAGTTGGTAAATTGCCATGGCTCGGACAGCTTCTTTATCGATAGCGTATGAACACCTATCGATAGAGAACACGAATGGTTGAATCGCCAATCAAACAGAGCTTGACATCTATCGATAGCGATAGTACACCTATCGATAGATGTTGAAATTAAATCCAAAAATAAAGTGTTAAAGGCCTCTATCTATCGATACCCATAAACCCACCTATCGATAGATCATTCACGAAATTGAAATTTGTTTGGCAAGAACCACCATCTATCGATACCCAAATTCATCTATCGATAGATGGTCTTGATTACTTCACTTCAGCCCGAAAAGATGCTCGATGCTTCTTCAGCATCATCCAAACCTTCAACTTCAAACCAAGCTTCATCGAAGAGCGTAAAACGGGACTTCATTGGGCCAAAACCTACAATGGAACCGAAAATACTATTAATGAATTATTTGAACAAAACCCAAAATATTACCTCACTTTTAACGTATAATTAGGAGTAAGAATTATCGAATTAGGGCCTGTGATTGCAAGCAATCAGAGCCAAATCTCAGTTTTAATTATGTAGTTCAGGTTTAATCCGTTTGATTCTCCTAGGTTGGGTTTCTAAACATATATATAGTATATTTCGAAGGTTTTTAGATAGAGAATTCATTCTTGCCTCCTTTGAGATTGAAACCCTAGTTCTCTCTAAGAATTTCTATGCATCCATAGCCATTGATCACATAACATAGTTTTGATGCTTAAAAACCTTATTTTTTTGACATAGTAACTTTATACCTACATAGTGGTTACTGATTCGTGGATTTGAATTAGACGGTGGACTTCCGTTGACATCGTGGACTTTGGTGTGTGGAGCTTGGATCATGGATTCGGTTCGTGGAGATACTGTGAAGGCAACATGGTTTCGTTGGGTTCTTATTCAAGAGGGGATTCTACTTGTCTTGTGGATTCAAACGTCGTTTTGTGAGTAGTGTTGCTCTGCTTGTAAGTTCTTCTAGTTCATAGTGATTTCTGGTGCTCCTGAGGTTTTTTGCCCATTTGGGTTTTCCTCGTAAATCTTTGTGTTCTGTGTGGATGTTTGATTAGCATATTAATTGTCAACCAAACATTAACTAAAGGCAAGGTAATTAAAATCGTTTTTGTTTTCAAGAAATAGAATATTGATTTTTCAACTATCTTGATTGGAAGAATTAATTTGCTAAGCTTGTGGATTATCTTGATTTAATTTTATGGACTATCCTCTTAGTTGAACTCATGTCTTTGAAAAATCTCAAACTTAGTTCTAAAATTTTTGTCACATAGACTTGTTTTTACACTACGTACTTGTCTATGGCTCTAAAATTTTGGACATCTTTTTGGCTTAATTTTTACCATCATCTTTTCTAATCTTAGCTATTTGTACTAATTTGAGGGGGAGCTTATGCTCTTACTTATGCCTACCCTCTCAATTAGTTTGTTTTTTTAAAACAGAGGATAATCCAAACCTTGCATTTTCTAAATGGGAGATATGTGCCTATTTTCCCTAGATATTTTGGCACCTTTTTGTTATTTCCAAAGGGGGAGATATGTGCGTAATGTTCAAGCTTTTAGTATATATATGCCTAGTATTAGTAAACTATGCACAATGAAATGAATATGACTCACTTATGGGATTTGTTACCTATAATATGAAAATGGTTAAATGGTTTTAGTATCCTTACATATGCATATTGTTAGGGGGAGCTACAAATACCTAGCTAGTATATTCATTCTCATTTGCAAAGTTTACTCAATGTTTGTCATCAATAAAAAGGGGGAGATTGTTAGCCTTATGGCTTCTATACATATTTGTTTATTAATTTTGATGATAACAAACATTGTATTATGTTTATGCATATACTTTATTGAACATCTTGATATATGTCAATCCTCTTTAATGGTATTTTTGCTAGCTCTTTTGATTGGATATATTGGATGTATATGTTGAACATTTTATCCTATGATTCTTATATATACTGTCAATATCATTCATTCTTGTAAGAATCAGGATTTATGACATTAAATGAAGAAGATTCAACATTGTTCATTGCATGGAGCACCCATAAAGCTCATGCTCTCTAAGTGTGCCTTATGTGAATATGAATAGTTCTATGTTCACTAAGGACCATGAAGAAAGCTATTCAAAGATGAAGTCTTGCTCAAGCCTTTCTCAAGCCAATCTCAAGACTAGCACAAGATTTGAAGATTTCAAGACCTTATTTCTATCTTGTGTAAGCAATTAGGATTTAAATATAAATCTCTCTATTTGGATCAAATTACATTGGCTTAAAAGACATTGACTTCTTAGACCTTAGTTTTTATCTTGGGACAATCATTTTGATTGGTCAAAAATGTTTTAAAATCAAAGTGGGCTTTTTCAAACTTAAAACATAGCTTAAAGTTTATGAAAAATAACTTATGGCCAAGCCTAGTCGACTAAGCCATTGTGTATAGTCGACTAAATACATGGCAGTAAGCATGTTTTCATAAACACCTAAGCTAGTCGACTAAGTATCCTGTTCTAGCCGACTAATCGTGCCTAGATTTTCGAATACTTTGATTTTCACTATTCTAGTCGACTAACCCATTTGACCTAGTCGACTAATCGACTTTGGATTCTTTTTGAAAGTGTATTTAAAATACTCTAGTCAACTAACATATTAGTTCTAGTCAACTAAGTATGCTATGCAACAAATAACGACTAGTTTTTGCAAACCAAACGGATATATTTTTTACTCTAACAACCATATTTGTTTGAGAGCTTATAAAATACCTCTTGATTGAGTCTTGGATGACTAGAGAATCATATTGAAACACACTCATACTCAAATCAACCGTTGTTCATCATATTTGTGTGATTCAATCCAAAAAAAATCATTCTCTCTTAAGCCAATACTAGTTTATACCCTTGAGAGATATTAGTGAAAGCTCATATTTGCACTCATCTACGCTTGAAGGAGTTATTCTTTGTACACATAAATCATCTTGTATCTTTTGTGAGGTTTAAGGGTTTTGTGAAACTCTTGTGGGTCAGAATCTATCACATTTGAAAGTAGATTTTGGGTGAGTGTCTTCCACCTTTGAAAGAAAACAATAGTAAAGGTTTCTCCACCTTGAAGGAATGATCTATAGTGGATTGTGGAATCCTCAAGACGGAGCTCTTGAGGTGTGGATGTAAACGGAGATCGAACCACGTTAAAATCATTGTGTTTGAATCTCTCTAACTCTATCTTTTGCATTTAAATTTATTTAATTGCTATATATTTTGTTGAGTTGTGATTGATTCTCTTGTTCTCTCTATTTCCAATTAAATTTATTATCCTGCTTATTTTCCGCTAAAATTTAATTGGACCTAATTTTTAATTGGTAATTATTTTTAAAGTTTGCAATACTCTATTCCCCCCTTTCTATAGTATATTTTGGGCCAACATACCATTTTCTAAAAGTCAAGTAACTTGGTCAAAACTTGTACTTTTTTAAACTTAAAACAGCTTAAAATGACAAAAGATATGATTTTAGCAAAATATATAAGATCTAAAAAATACAAATAATCCGTTAGAATAAGAATTTTTTTTCAAATTTTAGAGCAATCCGAACAACAATAATCTTAACTTCCACAATTTTCTTGAATTAAATTATTCACATTGATATAATTCAAAATTTCCAAGAAATATCATATGTGCCCTTATTTTACTTTATTTTTATTTTTGTTGAACAAAAGAGCTTTAAAAAAAAAAATCAGTTTCATTAAACAAATTATATCAAAAGTGGATAAGCAACACAATCATCAAATAGAGGAGGTAGCGGTTTGAAGTGAAAGCTTCGGGGACGGAGGAGGGAAGAAGAGGAAGTATTGGGGGAGAGAAAGCTCCGACGATGGAGGAGCAACAACAGTTTGCAGCTATGATTTTCTCCGTCCTCCACATCATCAGTAACTGTACTGACAAAAATTTGATTCAAATTTTGGGAGATTCAAGGTGGATAGGGGTTCGCAAGTTGTCGAGATTACTGGAGGGGAGAAGAAGAGGAAGCTCCGGTGGTGAGAAGCAATGGTCACGCACCTTGTGCAAGGAAGAGAGAGAATGGATTGTGGGGATGAGGAAGGGGGTTGGTTAGCCAAAAATTAAATGAGTTTTTTGTATCATCGACGATTCGATGGGTGGGTCGTGTATTTTGGCCTCCGCTTAACAGCTACTTCTTGCTTTAAAAAGTTGTAGAAGCAAGTTTTTTTTTACTTCCACAAATTTTGAAATCACATGAAATTGCTTCTATTTAATAGGAAGTAGAAGTCGCCTACCAAACGAGCTTCACTACCAAAACTTCCACTTTTTTACTTTTTTAAGAAAAAAACTGGAAGTTGAAGCTTAGCCAAATGCAACCTTAGCCAAACACAACCTTAAATTTTGGGCACAACTATTGACACTTCGTTTATAGGTTCATGCATTCTATTTTTCTCATGTGAATGATTCAAATCATATTTAAACATATGGGGTCCATCATTTTGTTTTTATCTTCTGAATAATTAAGTGGTGGGACCATGGTGGGCATCCACCATATTTATTTCTGTCAACCACCTACGGATGAATTCATAATACAAATGAAAAGAATAAAAGAAAAAGTGAATGTATAATAACTAATAAGTGTCACTAAGAGCCCTTATGGGTCACGTTCCCCTTACACCATATTTTGGCACCTATATTTACACTTTATTTTCAAAACACCATCTATGACAAATATTTTGACGAACTGACTGTTGGATTCAATATCTTCGTTACTCTTATCATGTAAACTAAAAATTATAGTGATCCAACGGTTAGATTTTAAAAAATATCGCTATAAAAAAAAGTGATGTTTGTAATTAATAAAAAAATATAATAGTTTTTGTTAGCCCTAAGGTCAATTTCATTGACCACATTTTGATGATCAACAAACATTACTTTAGTTACTAACAAATGGTTAAGTGTTTTTGTGTCCATAGAATTAAAGACATATCTTGTTGGAGCTGATCAACATATCCCAAACTCTTATGCAAATACTCAAATTCATTGGATCATGAAGCTCAAGGAAATCATCTTGAAGATATTCCTTGAAGACCTTTGAAGTCAAGATGTTTAGGAGTTTTATGTAAAGGAACTCAATTTGTTAAACTTGCATAGCTCAATCCAAAAAGTTTTCTCATATTGCATCAGCATATATTCACTTAGAAAACTTGTAAAAAGCCTTATAACTTAGTCAAAAATGTTTTTGGATGTTTAGTAATGTTAGAAGTTGATTTGGACTTAAGAATTTCAAGTTATTAGCTTAAGAACATGCCTAGTCGACTAATCCCTTAGTTCTAGTCGACTAAACATGGTCCAGTGGCTAAAACTGTGGAAAATCTTAGTCTAGTCAACTAATCATGTTGAGTAGTCGACTAACAAGTTTTGTAGTCGACTAAAAGTTGTCCAGTAGCCATTGTTGTAAATTACAGAAAAGCTAGTCGACTAATCCCAATGTCTAGTCAACTAACCGTGCCCGGAAAATTTCCCAAACTATTTTTAACTTAGCTAGTCGACTAATCATACTTGCCTAGTCGACTAACTGAACCCGGGAACACATTTGCTTTAAAATTTTAAGTGACTAATCCTCTTTGTCTAGTCGACTAAGGCTTCTGCAAATACAAAACGGCTTTTTCTTATTTTAGAAAATGAAGCATTAAATGAGGCCTGCTCTTCTCCTCTCTTCCAATGAGGTTCAAGCTTATTTCAAACGGCCATTTCAGACCTAATTGGATATATAAAGAGGTTTGCTTCTCATTTATTGCTATCAATCCAACTCTAGTTAATATCATTCATTACAAGCATCCTTCATTCAAAGCTTTCTCTTACAAATACTTGAACTATACTTGTTAATCATTTGAGAGGCTATTAGTTGAGCTTTATTTTTGTGTAAATCAGCTTGTTGAAACATTTATTGTACACAACCAACTCTTGTGAGATTGTATTGAGTGTTCTTTGTGAGCACTTGGGTGTGTTCTTTGTGAGCACCATTGTGAGTTCTTTGTGAGCTTAGGTGCGAGTCTTCCACCCGAGATAAAGAAGATTGCATGTATAAAGGTTTTTCCACCTTGAAGGAGTAATCCTTAGTGTATTGTGGGAATCCTTGGGCTGAGTGCTTAAGGCGAGGAGTAAATGAAGTCCGAACCTTGTTAAATCATCGTGTTTGATTTCTCTCTCCCTCTCTCATTTCAATTAATTACTCATATATATTTGCTTGTGTTGAAATTAATTGAACCTAAATTTTATTTGGTAATATTTGTTAAAGTTTGCCATAAACCCTATTCACCCCCCTCTATGGTTATATATTTGGGACAACAGTTCTTCACAATGATATTTTTCAATAACTAACTGTTGGATCACTTTGATTTTTTTCATACATGACAAATATAAGTGTAACACCCCACACAGGGTAACTGAAAGAATACATCAAGGGAACGCAGCGGAAAGGTAAAATAAAAATTTTTCCCATGTATTCATCCATGAATCTTCTTAATCGATGAAACGAATCAACTTTAAATTAAATACATTTAAAGTAAAGCTTACATTGATGTGTTCCTTCGCGATGTTCTCTTCCTTTGATGATCGTCCTCGCTCAAAACTCGAGCCCCAAAAGAATGGTGGCCTCCAATGATCATCCACACGAACACAAGAGTTGTTAAGCCTTCTTGAATTTTTCAACACTTGAAAAATGCAAGCATGGAGAGGGAGAGAGAGAGGGGCGGCACCTAGAGAGAGAGAAGTGGGATGATGCAAGCTTGTGGCTATTAGGGTTCTCTCTCTTTAAATAAGCCTCTCCTCTTCTTAGGGTGTTTGGTTACTAGTGCTAGCATGACCATTAACCCTGTTTTGGTTACTTACATTCTTGAATTAGATATCATTTTGGCTCTTAATTAATTAACCCTTAATTAATTAAAGCCAAACACATATTAATAAGAATGCAACCCTCTCTCAAGTTCAACAACCTCACTTATGTTCTTATGTGTGTGACCCATTGGGTTCATCCCAACCTAGTAGTGGCAAGGGACATCTCAATGTCGCCCAAAATAGAAACTTTCTATTTTTAGGTTCGATTGGAACAATTCCAATTTTGCCCTCAATGATAACCCTTATCATTAGGCCTTCACTAGTCATGAGTGACATCTAGCAATATGTCATGACGTACCCTAGGTATGGGTGAATATACGAACATGTAAATGAACCCTTCGTGCTATAAATAATCCCTCACCAAACAATGTCTCGATTAAGTTAGTTGGGTATGGATTCATGTCAAACCCTAACTTAATCATGTGTTACTAATTCACCAGATTATAATCTCAATTAGGTATACCCTTGAAACACTTTTCTTGGTAACCTTCTGCTTTGGCCAAAGACTTCATTGAGATAGTAACTGTGAACTAACTAAGACATTCGCCCTTTCTTATTAAGGGTGGTGATCCTCTATTGCACACTCACCTATCTTCATACATAACTCACTAGAGCCAATGAGCACCGATTACATCCTTATGATTAAGGGTGTACGAGATACTATCAAACTCTAACAATTCATATATAAGATAACAAGTGGTGTCTCAAGTCTAAGGATTACAACTGTGACTATACACATGAGCAGCCTTTGACATACAAATAGAATTCCATAAGCTGTACTCATATTGGTCACGTTCAGTGTACTTGTTCTCTAACAAGCACCCACAGGTTTACTATAGTGTCTCTACACAGATGGTTCGAGACTCACCATCCTCCCATGGAGCTAGTAAAACCTGAGCTAATCTTAACGGTTTATAATCGTCCAAATATATAAACCTATGATCAGGAACTAGTTTAGGATAGATGTACTTGAGAGTTATAAGTCTCTCTATCTCAACACTTGAGATATAACTCTCTATCATACTATCCAAGGACTTTATCATGAACAGTAATTAAACACAAGTTTACATGATAAAAATAGCCATATCATAAATGAATAAAGATCCATACAAGATAATATAATGAAATATAAAACCCTAAACTCAAAAGAACAATTGGTTTTAGGGCACATATCTAACAGTAACCCCTATGCGGAAATGCCACAGTAACATAAATCACCAAGCGCTTATCTTTTGAGTAATTCCATTTAAAATTTATTGAGTTTAAAACATTATTTTTTCAAAATACGCGTGCGGAAGACTTTTAAATAATTTACAACGTCTCAAAAATTAAAGCTAGCGCTGAGTACTAGCTTGTATCATGAGTACAGTCCCGTAATGTACCCAAATTCCAAAAACATCCATTTTAGTTTACTGAGTTGAATAGAGTCTCGTGTTGATAACGTGTTATCAACTTAAAGAAAACACACGGCAGAAAAATAAATGAACACCAGGATTTACGTGGTTCGACAAAATTGCCTACGTCCACGGTGAGTCATTTTTAATATTGAGAATCATTATACAAGAATACAATATCTTCTTTTCTCAACACATTCAGAAATATTCACATCCTTCCACATTCTCATATCTGTCAACAAATTTTATCATCAGCCAAACATCACATAGCAAATTCATCATATCTGTAATTCATTTATATATAATACATAATATATTCATTACTTTTTCACAATAAATGATTTCACACTACATGCATGCTTTATGCATATGACAGATATACGATGCAATGCTCATGCAGTTATACCTATCATTTCCTCTGTTCTGTCTCTCCTGCAAAACATCAAACGTTCACACTGATGGTAACCTTATTTTATGATTCACCATCTCACCACAATTGATGGCTACCTCATTTTAGGCCATCTCAACCATTCACCACAACAGCATCCCCACCTTTTTAGGATGTATATCACCCTGTTCTCGCCTTTTTAGGACCTACCGCGACTGTCACTCATTGACAGGAGGATTTACTTGCTATTTTTAGCAAGGATGATATATTAGTGCACTAACTGTTTCCAGGATCTTTTGTCCATTGGTGGTATCTCAACTCCTCGTTTCCACAGTTACATAAATAATCACAAATGCATATGATTTTCTATGCAATATACCTCACATGTAACTGTGTCTCATGCTAGATGTAATTATTTTATGCAATACATATGGCATACATCTCATATCAATAGTTCATGTATGACAATTTATACAAACATTTCATAGCATATCAACTCAACATATATCTCATATTAACAGTTATATCAGTGATATACATATGAATCATTCTGGCTACTTAACTTGAGCCACGACATGTAGCTGTGCTACTGTAACGCCCCGCACCTCTCCAAGTAACAATATTGTCCGTTTTGCATGCACACGTAACATGTGCGCCCATACACACATATTCACATGACAAGTGCACGGTTTTATTTTCTCAAAACGCATTGTTACTAGGAGATGTATGGAATTTACTTATAAACCCCGTCACTTTCTCAGAATATCACCACCACATGTCATATGTCAATTTTATTGAACAATGAGTATAGTAAATATCACATGCATATATTTTATGCACAACAATTAACACGCTCCAAGTATACATCATGTTATTCATAATAAAAAGTAATAGCATGTTATAAGCTTTATAAATATCACATGCATATATCAACAGTTCATATATGCCAATATGATTTCCATAACTTGTATTTCCAAAATCTTTCACTAATCATCATGATTTTTATAAAATCAATTATTCCTGTTTTTTAACTATTTTCCAAAGACTCACAATTCGGAAGATAGTTAATTTTCTATCCACAAGAGTTTTTCTATACAATAATCCATTCTAGAACACTTCTTTGATTTTTGTAGAATTTATCAAATTTTATTAGTTTGAAAAATCATACTAAAATAGTCAAAATTCCATGAGGTTACATGATAAGCCTTATGGTGCACCTTCACTAAGCTCCATAATTTTCTAGGCTCTTTCATGCATTCCAAACAACAACTTTTGTACCCATTAATATCAACTTGATTTAATAGGATTTTTAAAAATAATTCTCAATCAAAATGATAGCCACAAGCACTAATTTGCAATTGAGGGTGTATAGTCTTATATGCACCTTCATAACACAGGATCATACATGCACACTCACGTACATGGTACGTCAAGATTTTTCATCTTTTTGACCAACTTTGCACACTTATATCTCATTCGTTTCTCATCCGATTTGGATGATTCAAAATATTACAGAATCTGTGTGATACAAGCTTCCAAAATATAATGGTGGTGTATAACACCTCCCACCCGAACATATTTAAAAATGATGCCAAAGTAGGCTAGTTAATAAAACTTTAGATTTTTCGGCAACTTCGTTTCTCAATTTCTCTCACAATTCACATCCAATTGAAGTGATTCAAAGTTCTAAATTCATATAAAATCAATCTATACCATATATGTAAAAATCATAATTTTTCGATATATTGTGAAAATACCCCTTGTGCTTACTATTAAAGCTTCATGGAAGCTTTCTCTCTCTAGAAATTCTTAGCTCTAAAAATCTCTAAATTCAAGCTTTATAACATACTCAAAATTCAGAATTTGCGGACATATACACAATATACTATAAATTTTCAAAGTTTCAGTATTACTAAACTTTAGAAAATTATAGAAATTAATCTACATAACGGAAAATTCCCAAATTTGGTACACATACTCCTGAGTTGATCTAGTTTATGGGAAAAATAGTCCCAAGGTTTCAGTTTTTCATTTTTATATAAAATAAAAACCAAGATTAGGAACCCCCATTGATATATATATATATATATATATATATATATATACCTCTAGAGGGGGGGTGAATAGAGGTATTGCAAACTTTTCAAAATAATTACCAAAAAAAAATTATGGTTCAATTAAATTCAGCGGAAGACAATGTTTGAATCGTGCACAATAAAACAATTGATACAATAAGTATATGAATTGAACAACAATTAATATAACAAGTATATGAATTGAAATACAAGAGAAGAGTTAGAGAGATTCAAACACAAAAATTAACGTGGTTTGGTCTCCGCCTACGTCCACGCCTCAAGAGCCCCGTCTTCAGGATTCCACAACCCACTATGGATCACTCCTTCAAGGTGGAGAAACCTTTACACTTTGTCTTCTTTCAAAAGTGGAAGACACCCACCCACAACCTACTTTCAAGGTGGTAGATTCTTACCTACAAGGGATTCACTCAACCCTTACAACTCACAGGATTACAAGATGAAATTTGAGTACAATAAAAAGCTCCTTTAAGAGTAGATGATGTACAATAATAAAGCTCTCACTAAAATCTCTCAAAGATTAAGAACTATTCAATGGCTCAAGAGAGAATGATGAATCAAAGTGAATAAATCACACAAGAATGATGTAGACTAAGTTTGTGTATGATTGAATATGATCATTAGCTTGTTTAAGACTCATAAGATGAGTATATATAGATCCCCCAAAAGATATGGTCGTTTGAAAGCAAATTAGAGCCGTTTAGGTTTGACAAAAACTAGCCGTTATTGAGTTCAGGGCTCGGCTAGTCGACTAGGAGAGGGTTGTTAGTCGACTAGGGGTTTTGAGTTCGTAAAACAAAGCCACTGTCTCAAACAATCGACCAAACAGTCGACTGTTCAACTCAGACAGTCGACTGTCTTGAACAAACAGTCGACTGTTTGAGTAAAACTACTCAAAAACAGCCTTTTTTCAAGAGTTTAAACAATAGCTCAACAAAACCACTTGTTCACACAAGTCTTGGCAAATTCAACAATGTTTTCCAAAAGATGTTTAAGCCAAAACAACAGTATAAAAGCATTTTGACCTTTGGATCCATATAGTTCACTATGAGCTTAAAATAACTTTTGACCAAAAAGAGATTTTCCAAGTTTAAAACCTATAGTATTTAAGTCATTCTAAAGTGAGCCAATGTAGTTCAATCCTAAATGAGAGATTCGCAAATATAATGCCTAAACACTCACACAAGATACAAACAAAGTCTTCACACTTGAGATCTTCAAAGAAAGACTTGAACTTGGCTTGTGCTAGGCTTCATGATTGGCTTGAGATAGGCTTGAGCAAGACTTCATCTTTGAATGGTTCTCTTCATGATCCTTAGTGAATATATGACTATCCATCTTCATGCATAACTCACTAAAGCCAATGAGCACCGATTACAACCTTATGGATAAGGCTGTACAAGATACTATCAAACTCTAGCAACCTATGCA
>JAESVK010066155.1:40636-55976 GCA_017140935.1 Hamamelis virginiana
CTTAAAATTTCAGAAGATAAAAACAAAAAGATGGACCCCACATATATATATATATATATATATATATATAAATTTTAAATTTCAATCCCTCTTTCATTTTAGCCAAAATATATTTGATATTCACCACAATAAAGACAGAGAAAAAAGATAGAGATAAAGAGAGAAAAAGAGATAGGAAGAGCGAGGAGCATCGGCCATGTTCATCGCGTGGTGTACGTTCGCCATCTTCGCCGATCTGTAGTCATGCTCGCCTACAACAACTTCAATAATTTTTCCGTCCATCTCTGCTCCAACGACGAGATCTTTTCCTTTTGTTGTATGATCAGTTTCCTTTTGTTGTATAATCCAATCAACAACACCAAGATCGGCTCCAGCAACTCATCAACCTACTCCGATCTACTTCAATCTACTCCGATCTGCACCATCACTAATCAACCAGCAAAGGGAGAGAGGGGAGATCAGCGAACCATATCAATGGGATTCGCAAGCTGAAGAACATGGCTACTTCTTTCTCTTTATCTTTCTCTCTTGTTACCAAGGCCGCGATCCACCACGTCAGCAGCCAATCCACCACTGTCGACATCTAATCCCCTATTGTCATTCATAACTGATTTTGCTCTTCTTCTTTTTTTTTGAACATTTCTAATCTCTAGTTTTTTATGGATCAAAGCTTTATGTCTAATTTTTGTGTAGATCTAGCGAGATTAATGAGAAAATTAGAAAAAAAGAAAAAGCTTTTTCTACTAGTCGAGTTCTTGGATTTGATTGGCTTTTGACGGTGGTGGATGAAGCTAAAGTCGATCGTCGATCGTCAGTAGTCAGTAGAGTGATTCACAGTGAGGTCGCGAAGCTTGCCAAGCCTTAATCCTCTCCAACATTTGCGAAATCCATATAGACCACACAATGTATTTGTGTTGCATGAGGCTTGGATAATCTCATGGCACTGTGCACTGCCACAGTGCCACTACTGCCAAAGTGCTATTGCTACGATCTAGCGATTTAACCTCATGCTCACATGCTTTGAACCAGGGTCATTTTTTTCCAAACCAGATCCGAAGATTATAGACGACATAGCCACTGACCAGTGCATGCATGGAGTTGCTCCGGTGGAATTGGTGATGGAGAAGAGTGGAGTCAATGTCAGTGTTGGCATGGCCGACTTTCTCTCTTTCTCTCTGATTCTCTCTCTTCTTCTTTTTTCTTCTTCTTCTTCAGGTAATCACAGTGAAAATAATTTTTTGGATTTTTGAATTGAGAGGGAGAGAAAGGATGATAGTGAAAATACCACATGAAAAAAAAAAAAAAAAATTGAATTCACAAAAAAAATGCCAAAAAGGCATTGAAAAGTCTTCTTGTTTGGGGTATATTCACTGTGTTGGGTGTTTTCACTGTGTGGGCTATTTTTTCTGTGTTGGGTGTTTTCACTGTGTTGTGTGTTTTCACTGTGCTTGGTATTTTCATTGTGCTGGGTATTTTTACTGTGTTTTCACTATTCTGAGTATTTTTAATGTGCTGTGTGTTTTCACTGTGTTAGGTGTTTTCACTGTGTTAGGTTTTATAACTGTGCTAGGTATTTTCATTGTGTTGGGTTTTCACTGAATTTGTAAAAGAAAAAAAAAGTGCAGCAAAAACACAGTGAAAATACAATGCAGGAAAACCACATTGCAATGAAAATATAGTGTAACGAAAACACTGTGAAAAAAGAGTGCAGCAAAAATACAATGAAAATACAGTGAAGGAAAAACATAGAAAATAAAAAGTACAGTGAAAACACAGTGAAAATAGCGCAGCGAAAACACAGTGAAAAAAAGAGTGCAACAAAAACACAGTGAAAATAAAAAGTGCAGTGAAAACACAGTGAAATTACAGTGCATCGAAAATACGGTGAAAATAAAAAATTGCAGTAAAAATATAGTGAAAATGCAGTGCAATGAAAATACTATCATTGGGTGTGTTTTCACTATGCTAGGGGTAGTTCCGCCATTTGGAAAAATATTTTTAAAAGATTAGAACTTTTCGCATGAAATAATTTTTAAATAGGATCTTATGTAGGAAGGAAATTTTAGGAGGATTTTTCGCATTAGACCTTTCTTGAGTAGGACCTATCACCAAGATCCCTTATTAAAATCTCTTCCTGTGGACGTAGACAATTTTGCTGAACCATGAAAATTCTGGTGTTCATTTATTTATGTGATTTGAGTTTTTATTTAATTTCACAACAATTGTAGTGTTTTATATATTTTATTTATGGGATTCTCATATTTAATATAGTAATTACTATAGAATTCCCACATTGTTATTATTATGTTATTTATCTATAATTTTTACAAAAAAATATATATATATAGTATACCCACTTGCATTATCACCTTACTATGACCACGAGGGCACATCAAGATATGACAGTTGACAAATTTTTTTAGTAATTTGGAAAATTAGTTTTATTTTATTTTTTTGTCAAAACAATATTCATCATATATAAAAATTAATTTGCACCTGTATATATAATATATCTTTCTACGTAAAAATTCAACCAACTAGATGAATATTCTAACCAAACTAATTGATCATCGACTTTAGAGCATACTTCGCCCTTTTGTATATAAACATGACATATATTCATTAATGTTATCCGCAAAAAGTTCATAGCAAAAGAAATTAACTCAAGAAATTAAGGATCACTGCACTCTCGCCCTTTTGTATATAAACATGACATATATTCATTTTTCAAATATGTATTCACTTTATAATATTGGCAAGATATCCATAAAAAGTAAAGATACCACAATTAAAATGGGCGTGTATTAGAATAGTGAATGTATGAGACTATTTGCTCTAGGGTGATTTGAAATCCTTTGATAAGGATGATTCAAACCCTTAAAGTTATTCTGGTGCATAACTTTTCAAAAAAGCTTCGATACTCAAGTTAGTAAGGAAACTTTGCTAAAAACAAACAGATGGATTAGATAATGTTGAAATAATACCTCCGAATATTTAGGAGAGAGCTTTTATTTTTAGAGCAATTAGTGCTAGGGGTCCGTCCACTCTACCTGCACGTGTTAAATTGCCACATCGACGCATGAAAAGTCCTAATCTTACAACGAAAACTCACTCAACAATCTAACACAGTGAAAACACTCTAACAGTCCAATGCAGTGTAAATATGCTTTGTTGATATAATCTATACTATCTATAAAGCCAGAAGGCTCTCTTCGTCTGGTCACTTTTTTTCTCTAAAAATACCCTTATAACAAATACAAGTTATGAATTAAATTAAGACCATTATGGTAAATTACAACACAATTAATCCACCTCCCACGATTTTAGGAATTTGAATGTGGATAGTTCTCCATATCGGTTATCCTATTTTCAAATATCTATCTTCATATCTTCCAAACCAACCTCCACACCATTGCTTTTGATGATAATAACCTCTTCAAAAACACAGCAAGCCAGGTATTTTCTTATATAATCTATTCTGACTTTTTGCTTTCATTTTTAATTTATTCTCTCTAAAACACTTATTTTTTATTATCATTCATGAATAATTTTCTTACTTTTTAAGACTCAGTATTCAACGGTTACAAGGTTTTGTTTCCATGTCCTTTCCTCAATATGTTTTGTGTCTGACCTTTTCGTGAAATCCAAGATGGTTATGATCAAACTCTTAGAATTAAAATCTCTAATAGTACAATTTCAGGGACCAAAGTAAAGACCTAGATTATAAATAGCTATGCCTTATAGACAATAAATTGGTGGAAAAAACCAAATTTCAAACAATTAGACAAAATAGGGTGTAACAAAACCGAATGGAGTCTATCTTTTGATATGCTATGAATAGAATATAATCATATCTAGATAGCAAGTTGACTCGGTGGTAATCATGAAGATAAAATAAAATAAAATATATGATTCAATTTCGTTAATAATTGGTGGGCATTTATCTTAATTCAAAAACTTGAGATATTTAAGGAAATAATATAAACAAAAATTGAACAATCATAAAAACAGTAATGGTTTAGTCCACATATGCTGATATAAGTTACGTCCACATGAAAGTTATAGGTTATTATAGGATGCATATTTTGGAAAAAAGACAGTTGGGTTGGATACTGTACTCATAGATGTCATGCATGCCAAAAATCACAGTAATCCAGTGTCAGAATTGCAAATATTGTTGTGAAATATTGTGACCATTGAAAACTGTCATAATTTATTTTTCTCAGTGAAGTTTCTGAGAAACCAACAGTTGGATCACTGTGATTTTTGGCGTACATGACATGTATTAGTATATTATCTAATCCAACGGTCAGATTTTCAAAATATACATCACACAATAATCTATGGGTTTTATGTGAATATATATAAGCTTATATTAGAATATGAGAACTAGATCATTACTCATCATAAAATAAGTTTAAATAGTATTTGGACCGGATCAAAATAATTTTTTATAAAAATATTTTTAGATCTCACTATTTTCATTTTAAAAAATGCTGAATTTAATGATTTGATTTTAGACTTTTAATATAAATTGTTTTTATTAATCCTATATTATGAAGAATTCTTCAATGAATAATTCTATTTGCACTAAAAAATGGACTCTCCACATCAATTTTCCTTTCACACACCATTAAATCCTATTATTAGAATCCTTAACACCCTCCAAATCATAAATTTTTTTATTCGCATATTAATTCCTCCTGATCACTTAATTGTCAATGATTTTGAGAGTAAAAATTTTTAAGAATTAAATTTAACAGTGGGTATAAAAAGAGAGTGGATGTGGAAAATATTTTTTTGAATGCAAATAGATTCACTCCTCTTCAATTTTAAACTTCCTAATCATAAACTTAATATTCAATTGGTATTCATAAATATGCGGATGTAGTTTTAAATTGATATTGATGAAATCTATATTTTAAACAGATATTAATATTAAAACAGATATTGACACCATCGTTTATTTCCTTATGTCCTACGTACTACATACTACTGTAAGAGATAATTTTCTTATGTGCATTGAATTCATAAAATTAGAAGTTCTAAATATTATTAAGTTAAATCCCGTTCACTTTTTGAATTCTATATTTGCTAACTTATAAATTTTAAATTAGAAGTATAAAATTAAATATATAAAACACAATAAGTTTTTGTACGTTTTAATTTGGTAGCAAATCAATTATTTATTAAATATACAAAACAGTAACATTATCTTAAATATTTAGAGAAATATATAAAAACCACATTCAGTTTTTTATTTTTTATATTTTTTTTATTCAAATAAATTATTTGCAAATTTAAAAATATTAATTTACCTAAATATTAAAAAAAATTATAATATATACATTTCTTACGTTCACCTTTTCAATTATATATTTCCTAACTTATAAATTATAAATTAAAAATATAAAATTAAATATAGGAACATTTTTTAATTGTTAATTTGGAAGCAAATCAATTTTGATTTTGATTTTGATTTTTATTTTTTTTGCTACTTCACGTTAAAACCACTAACATTAATGGGAAGAATTATGGGTGAATTTATTTTCTTAAATTACTATAATTTTTTTATTTTTTGGTTTTTGATGTTTTGATCCTATAATTTGTCTTTATTTCTCTCAATTTTTTTTTTCTTTCTTTCTTTTTCAACATATTGTTTTCAAATAACATAACTGATTACTAGACTTTGAATCTTTCACTCACAAAAAATCAAAAATAAAAATAAAACCACGACATGGTGGAAGAAGAATTTCGAATTTTACGTTTTCTGGCCATTCTCTTCTCTGTCATATATGTTTTTCCTATTCATTATTTATATTTATGTGTTAGTTGATTAATAATTTAAAAAAAAAAATTAATACCAGTAATTTATTTCCCATATTTTATGAATTCTTTTATTTATTTGAATTTAAAATCTTAATTACATATAGAATGCTTCTGTTAACAATTCAATATTTTTATGATTTCTTTTATTTTAAATACAAATCTTATTTATACGGGTTAAGTGCTGGAAAATCTGAGAAAGGAAAAAAAAATGAAATCTGAACCTCATGCATGTTATTTCAATTTCACTTATGTAATAGTTAGGTTATTTCTATCATAATTCATTATTTAAAAAAAAACTTTAAATCTTATTTATGGTTGCTTCCTATACCGGATATCTTGGATTTAATTTTATTTTTTTGCTTTAAATTAACTTTTTTGCTTTAATTTAATTTGAAATAATTTTATTATTCATATAATTTATTGAATTTTATTAGAGCATATGTTAATTTAACAAATCGAGTTCCACTTATAAACTAATTACTCAAAATTAAGTATAAATTTAAATATAAGACCTTATCATATTATGTGATCATCTCATGAAAAATCAATCATTAAAAAACTGTTTGGGAGGGAGTCAACAACTTATATTCTATCCCAAATTCCTAATGTTAATCATTTTAAAATAAAAATTGGTTAGATTTCTTGGACTAAATAGGGGATGGTAATCATTTCCAAGAGGGACTAATGAGGAAGGGTAGCAGCTCCTACCCACCTGTGCATGCTCCAGATAGCATGATTTTGATCAAAACATCATATGAGTCTTGGGTTGGAACAATTATTTTCCTATTCTCATCCCATCTCACACCGCCACTTATCTCTATGTTTTGAGAGAACAAATATGGATAATACCGACAAAAGAATAAATTTTGATATTTTAATAGTAATACATTTAGATGAAATTTTAAATTTCATTTTAATCGATATTTACTTGCTATTTTTTGAAAATATGTATTAATATTTGACATCAAGCATACGTTGTTAAAATTGAACATATGACACTACATTAACAGTTCATGAAAATTTAGTATTCCACTTTAAGCGTTTTAGGTTATTCAATCCAACTCAATTACTAAAATCTCTACTAATCAGAATAGTAATAGAATAGATATAAAACCATTAGATTTTAGAATCATTCTAGAGTCATAACTCACTAGAATCAAAATCAAGTTTGATTGTACGATTCAGATACTTGGATTCTCAGTGAACATCTTTCACATAAAATGCATGCATGCACACGATTTTCCCAAAAAGTTATCTACAAAGTTTACATAAAAATTCTATGAGTTTCTAAAATATTTCCTAAAAAATTTTCCAAAGTTTATCCAAAATTTCCATAAAGTTTTTCATTAAATTTTCCAAAAGTTCAAAACTTAAGAGACAATTTTTACAAAAACATGTTTCCCAACTTTAACTAATTAAGTTTCCAAGCAACTAGAAACAGGGGTGGAACCAGAGCAAAGGGAAGGGCGGCCATGGCCCCCTGACTTTTGAAATTCTTCAATACACTACATATATTATTTTATATATTAGGGCTTCTATTATAAGGTGCACCTTACACAATTTTGCGTAAGGTGACTTCTATAGGACCAAATGCATATCATATTTTGAAAAATTAACCGTTAGATTAGATGAAATGTTGAGGCTGTGAGATAGTGGGGGTGGTGGATGGGTCCCGCTCATATGAATTTAAATTTTTTAAAAAAATACATAATAGTTAAAAAGAATAATGAAAAAAATTAAAATTATAAATCTCAAATTAAAATTATAAATCTCAAATGAATATATATATCATGAAATGATATTGCTTTACGTACAAATGAAAGTTGCACACGCATCGCGTGCGCGCAGTGACTAGTACTAATATAATAGGAGAATTTCATATTACTTCTCACGTCACGTCAAGTATAAGGTATTGTGATAATGTTATATTAATGTTATATCAACTATGAAAAGTACTTATTTTATTGATCTGAACAAATGTGAAATGTGGTGATTCTAAGTTATCACGTTAAATAAGAAAAAAAGGACGTTGGAAAAAATATTGAAAGGGATGAAATGAAAAATAATTTCCAAATAAACGTGTTGCATAGATTTCTTAGATTTCTTAGATTTTTTTGCTACCACATGTTGTATTTATCAATCAGAATCTCAGATTTTTTAAGACTCTCTTTCTCTCTCTCTCTCTCTCCAAACAGAAGAATTTCAGTACTTCACAATATCTCTTATTCTCCCATAGATTTCCGAGTAAAATGTCTCAAACTTCTATTCATTATTTTCAGTTTACTATATTTCATGTAACTCTCTCACCAAAACCAACTATTTTCTTTTTTTCACAGTAAAATAACATTTGTGATAGATTATAGATTTCTTATACTTCTTCTTCAAGGTCCTTTGATTCTCTATAATGGCTGATTCGCCTAAAGTTCGTTTGGTTCATTGTCCCAAGTGTCGAACTGTTCTACAAAAGTCTACTGGTTGGCCTGTTTATAAGTGTGGTGCTTTTCTTCAACGTACGGCTTCTTTGATTATTATTTTTTCCTTCTCTTTGGTAATCTCGATCTGTTTGGCTGTCGAGAAGTTTGAGGAAAACATGAAAAATTGAAATATTGCATCTCTAGATTTTTGTGTTGTTTTGTTTCCACAAGCATTGAATAGCACACCTGAACCAAAGTAAAATAATTTAGGCGCTGTTATTACTGGTATACGATTTGTTTAGTATAGTTTCTGTTTTCTACCCTTTGGTTGGTTGCCAAGAAAACTAATGAAAGAACAGGAAATAAGAATTTTGAATCTTAACATTTATGTTGCCCAGGTTTCCGATAGTTATGGAATGCTCGCCTAAGCCAAAATGAAAGCTTTTTGTAGTATTGTGCATACTTGTATGATTTGTTATAAATTTTCTCATCTCTCTCTCTCTCTCTCTCTCTGTTTGGTTGTCAAAACTGAGAAAATACAAAAGAAAAGTAAAGGAATATTGTGCTATTTAAATCTTTGTTATTTTTGTTTTCAAAAACAAATTGAAACACTCGCATCAGACCAAAGTTAAATGATTGTATTAGGCGCTGTTGATTGGAGGCTTTTGTTTTCCATTGTGCAGAACGTTGCGGATTTTCCATTTCAAATTCTTGGATTCTTTTCTTTTCTTACCTTTTTTTGGGCAGCCAAATCGTGCATTTCTGGGTTATGTATATATATATATATATATACATAATTTATGATTTCATAATGAACTTCTTGTCTTTTAATTCACAGCTAAAAAAAGAAATCCTGAGGCAGATACTTTATCTGAGAAGTACGATAAAGAAAGGGTGGCCTCAACTTTTTCTGAGAAGTCTGATGAAGAATGGGTGGCCTCAACATATACTTTTTCTGAGAAGTATGATGAAGAAACGGTGGCCTCAACATATTCTTTTTCTGAGAAGTCTGATGAAGAATGGATGGCCTCAACATACACTTTTTCTGAGAAGTCTGATGAAAAAAGGGTGGGAGGAGTTTCTGAGAAAGGAATTTCCAATTTGAGTGATGATTCTGAAACAGATGGTAAGTCAAATTCTAATTTGAATTAAATATGGAAAAATTTATATCATTTTAAGCTAAAAATAACATAGTTTGACCAAGTCACTTGATTTTTTAAAAGTTAAAAATGCCCCTAAAAGTTTGACAACTTTTTTTTTAATAGTTTGAATTAATGGTTTTTAGTGCTATGGGTTTTTAGTCATAGATTCTTTCTTTTTGCGCTTTAGACTAATAGATCTAAGCAAAAAGTTACTAATCCACAGTATCCTTATGGGTTACCATTAATAGATGAAAGTTAAATTCTTTTTTTATTTTTTAAGACTAAACTATCCATCGGATTTAATTTTGCTAATAATCCTTAATTTTTTTAATCTTTCCTATTTTATCTCCATTTCAAATTCGAATTATTTAGAAAGATAAAATATTAATGATTTTATTTTCTTCAATTATCTCATATATTTACATTTTATTGCAATATTATTTCGCTTTTCATAAATTATCTCCTTTATTCCAAAGAAAGTATACATTTGAGTATTATTTTTGAGTTAAATATATAGGTTCGATTTTTTGTAGTATTGTGCATACTTGTATGATTTGTTATAAATTTTCTCATCTCTCTCTCTCTCTCTCTGGTTGTCAAAACTGAGAAAATACAAAAGAAAAGTAAAGGAATATTGTGATAGCTTGTTAAAATCTTTGTTATTTTTGTTTTCAAAAACAAATTGAAACACTCGCATCAGACCAAAGTTAAATGATTGTATTAGGCGCTGTTGATTAGAGGCTTTTGTTTCCGTTGTGCAGAACGTTGCGGGTTTTTCATTTCAAATTCTTGGATTCTTTTTTTTTCCTAGCTTTTTTTGGGCGGCCAAATCGTGCATTTCTGGGTTATGTATATATATATACATAATTTATAATTTGGTGATGGACTTCTTGTCTTTTAATTCACAGCTAAAAAAAGAAATCCTGAGGTAGATACTTTATTTGAGAAGTTTGATGAAGAAAGGGTGGGAGGAGTTGAGGCAGATACTTTATCTGAGAAGTCTGATGAAGAAAGGGCATATAATTTCTCTGAGAAGTCTGATGAAGAAAGGGTGGGAGGAGTTTTTGCAAAATTGGAAAATTCCTCAGATAAAGGGATTTCCAAGAGATTAGAGAATTTCTCTGAGAAAGGAATTTCCAATTTGAGTGATGATTCTGAGACAGATGGTAAGTCAAATTCTAATTTGAATTAAATATAGATCTTATATGGAAAAACTTTATCATTTTAAGCTAAAAATCACATAGTTTGACCAAGTCACTTGATTATTTAAAATGACAAAAATGCCCCTAAAAGTTTGACAATTTTTTTTTTAATAGATTAAATTAGGGGTTTTTAGTCCTAGGAATTTTTAGTCATAGGTCATTTCTTTTTGCTGTTTAGACTAATAAATCCAAGCAAAAAACTACTAACCCATGGGGTCCTTACGGGTTACCATTAATAGATGAAAGTCATTCTTTTTTTTTTTTTTAAGACTAAACTATCCGGTCAGATTTAGTTTTGTTAATAATCCTTAATTCATTTTTAAATCTTTCCTATTTTATCTCATTTTCAAATTCGAATTATTTAGGAAGATAAAATATGAATGATTTTATTTTCTTCAATTATCTCATATATTCACATTTTATTGCGATATTATTTCGCTTCTCATAAATTATCTCCTTTATTCCAGGTTTCTTCTCCAAATGAAATTGAGTATACAAAGAAAGTATATGTTTGAGTATTATTTCTGAGTTAAATATGTAGGTTCATTTTTTTAGAGTTTTGGTATACGAACATATATAATTATTCAAATGTCATTTTCATATTCAAACATATATATTTTGTGTGTGTGAAATTGTAAAATTGCTAAGAAACTAAAAATATACATACGTCTGTTTTTTCAATCCGTTTGATTCAAAACATTAAAGATCAAAATTTTAAACTAAAACGTTTATGATTTTCCTCCCAAAATGAAACATACATATAAATACACGGGAATAAACACACATGAATACATATGAAAAAGGATTTGAATTTATACATTTAATAAAAAAAACATGAACTTTATATGTTTCATGGTAAAAAAACCTACCTTTTCTTAGCATCTGAAGCGCTAAATATTGATGTACAGTCTGGCAACATCCGCCTAACTCTGGCACACATTAATATATATGAAAAAAAATCTGAATGTATACTTTTAAGAAAAAAGTGTGAACTCACATAAACGGGTCTTGTTCCTTCATGATAACAACCTCACCGGGGTTTTGCTTTTTCTTTTTATTATTATTATTATTTTGCAACTATATGCACATATATATAATATTAGAATGCTAAACGAGGCCAATTCCAAAAATTGAAGCTTGAACATTATTAAAAGCTTGTCCACCATCACAAAACTGGAAACAAAAATTGAACCGTCCCCATCCCCTCTCCTAATACAACCGACACCCCTGCTCCCAACCCCCCATAAAGCATCCCACCAAATAAAATAATGAACAGATGAGTTTCTAAAAAAACCCCTTCTCATATACATTTCATTTCGAGCAATTAATGGTAATTACAATTGAATATAAGCCCATCTCTATCTAAATTATATGAATGTAACCTTCAATGCTAAACTCAAACCCTAGCTGTCCTCGTTCCACTTGTTGACATACCTGAGGAAAGCATTAGCAGGTATTGGATCTAGAACAACATCTAAGTGAAAGAACTCAAAAAATCAACCAAAAAATGGATGAGAATGAAAGGCTTGTTCAACAAGCTTTTCTGCAGAAAACATGGGAAGAGAGTTACGTTTCTTTTCTTCAAAAACTGTTTCTCAATTTCCAGAATTTTCCACCACAATTTATACATGTGTTTGGGGCTTATCTAAGCCATACATTTGGACACAAATCAACCTTACACTTGGCAACCACATAGCAAAACATAAGTAAAATAAAAAACTGATTTAAAACAGTAAAAAATAAACTAGTTACTGGATATTAAGAGTTACATTCTCCCCCTTAATGTGTAGTTCTTTTACTCCCAACATTTCTCTAAAATGCTAAAACTTTTCTTTGGGAAGTGCCGTTGTAAAAATATCAGCAACTTGATCTTCAGACTTGCAAAAATTAAGTTCAATTTCACCTTCTTCAATGGCATCTAGGATGAAGTACTGATGTTTGATGGCAATATGACGAGTACGACTATGAAAAACTGGGTTCTTGGCCATGGCAATGGCTGATTTGTTATCACAAAAAATTTCAGCCCCTTTTTCTTGCTTTTCACCAACATCTTCAAGTATTCTCCTCTACCGAATTGCTTGGGAGGTTGCTAAACCAGCTGAAGCAGATTCATCTTCAGCAGAGGACTGTGCCACACTTTGTTGCTTCTTAGAAGCCCAAGAAAATACGCCGAAACCGAGCGAAAATGCATACCTAGATGTGCTCTTCATATCTTCAATGCAACCAACCCAATCACTGTCACAAAAGCCAATCAATTTCACCTCCAAATCTCTGCAATATTTAATCCCATAGCAAGTAGTGCCTTGAACATATCTCAAGACTCTTTTTGCTGCTCCAAGATGCATTTGACTAGGGCTATTCATGAATCTTGACAACAAACTTGCAGCAAACATTAAATCCAGTCTTGTAGCAGTAAGATATTGCAAATTCCCAACTAAGCTTTTGTACAAAGTAGCATCAACCTTCCTTTCTCCATCATCTTTCTTGAGTTTTTCATTTACTACAAGTGGTGTTGCCATGGGATTGAAATTACCCATTCCAAACTTCTCCAAAATATTTTCAGCATGTTTCTTTTGACAACTAAAAACTCCGTCATTATCTTGATAAATTTCCATTCCAAGAAAATGATATAGCAGCCCCATATCATTCATTTCATATTATTTCATCATGTCATTTTTAAATTCATTAATCATTTTTCCATTGCTACCCGCATATACCAAATCATCAACATATAAGGCAACAACAAGGATATTAGACATACCTTCAACTTTCACATACAAAGTAGGCTCACACTTGCTCTTCTTGAAGCTTTTCTCCATAAAATAGGTGTCAATTTCACTATACCAAGCACGTAGAGCTTGTTTCAGCCCATACAATGCTTTCTTCAATTTATAAATCTTGTCTTCTCTTCCTTTTGCAACAAAACCCTGAGGTTGTTCAACATAAACCTCTTCTTTCAATTCCCCATTCAAAAATGCAGATTTGACATCAAGTTGGTAAAGCAACCAACCTTTTTGTGCTGCAATGGAAATGAGAGCTCTAATAGTGTCAAGTAGAGCCACCGAGGCAGATGTCTCACTATAATCAATACCATACTGCTGTAAGTAGCCTTTGGCTGCCAACCTTGCTTTGTTTCTTTGACTTGTTCCATCCACATTTAGTTTCACCTTGTAAACCCATTCCACTCCAATAACCTCCTTATTTTGAGGCCTTTCAACTATCTCCCATGTATTATTCTTTTCAATAACTTGAATATCTTCCTCTATAGCTTATTTCCAGGCTTCCTCCTTGATAGCTTCTTTAAAATTTTCTGGTTCCATGAAACAAAAATTGCACCTTGCATAAAGGTCACTCAAACCCCTCATTTTCTTTGGAGTTGAGCTTATTGAAGATGAATTCGAACTTGGATCGACTTCAGCTTGACTTCGATGGTGTGCTAGGAGATGATGGTGAGCTTGATCTTGGAGTTGAATGAGTCGAGCCTTCATCATTTGAATCTTCATATATTGTATCTTCTTCCATCTCTTCAATAAAAACAGATTCTTTTCAATTTTTCCTTCATCCCAATTCCATGAAGCATTCTCATCAAATATTACATCTCGGCTAATTATTATTTGATTCTTCTTTAAGCTATACAACCGGTAGCCTTTGGACTTGCTACTATACCCAATACCCAACAAAAATACACTTCTCACTTGTTTCATCTAATTTTGTACTTCTTTCTTTAGGGACTTGAGCATAGCAAACTGATCCAAACACTTTCAAATGATTCAATGATGGTTTTCTCTCATTCCAAGCTTCAATGGGAGTTCGATTCCACACGGCCTTGGTTGGACATCTATTTATCAAGTACACAGCTATATAAACTGCTTCCGCCCAAAAGCTTTTAGGCAAGCCTTTCTCAAATAACATCGACTTAGCCATTTCCATCACTGATTGGTTTTTTCTTTCATAAACTCCATTTTGCTGTGGAGAATATCCCACTGTAAGCTGCCTTTCCATGCCTTCATCTTCACAAAATTGGTCAAATTCATTTGAAGTATATTCTTTGCCCCTATCACTTCTCAAAATTTTTATAAAATGGCCACTTTGCTTTTCAACAAAACTTTTAAATTTCTTAAAAATGTAGAACACTTCAGATCTTTGCCTCATAAAGAAAACCCATGTCATTCTAGTAAAATCATCAATAAAGAGAATAAAGTACCTGTTTTGGGAATGAGAAGGTGTTCTCATTGGCCCACAAACATTGGTATGAACAAGCTCCAACACCTCTTTAGCTCTCCAAGCAACTCTTTTTGGAAAAGGTTTCCAATGATGTTTTCCAAGTGCACATCCTTCACAAGCATCGTGAACTTTTTGAACATTTGGCAAGCCATGCACCATATTTTTTTTTCGATGAAGAAACTTGAGACTATGGAAGTTCAAGTGTCCAAGCCTCCTATGCCACAACCATGAATCTTCAATTACATGAGCCTTCAAAGCAACATTTTCAATATACTTGAACATAAGTGGGAAGCTTCTATTTTTCTCCATCTCTACTTTCTTCACAACTTGATTTCCATGCCCTTTATCATAAATCATACACCCATTATCTCCGCTTCAAAATGGACTGCATATCCATGTTCAACAAGTTGGGCAACACTTAGCTAATTTTGCTCCAAGTCTGGAACAAGTAGGACATCACGAATGAGCTTGCTTTCCTTCTTGGTTTCAACACAAATTGTTCATTTTCCTTTAGCATTCACCAATGCTC
>JAESVK010066156.1:0-14720 GCA_017140935.1 Hamamelis virginiana
AATTCAACATAATAACAGGGTATCAAAATTAAGGTTGAGACATAAGAAAAATTACCCGGTATATGAGGGAATTTTCGAGGCCAAAAAGCCCACAGCACGCCTTTCTAAATTTTCCAATTAAATGGATTTAGACTTGTTGCTTCCAGTTTAAGCAAAATTTCATCTTTTTTTGGAGCAGGAACTGGAACTTCGACATGCTGCAAGAGGCATAAAATTTTGAAAGTTCTAATATATCAGTCATGGCAACATGGACTTATTTCATTACATCAATGGCTTTATTGCTATGTAAAGTAGGCAGAATCCATGCAAAAAACAAATTCACAGGAAAGAAAATTTAAAAACTGGAATCAAACACAAACAATTTCATAACCTTTTGGTTGAATTTCATGTTCAAAACTTCAACTTCAGCCTGATTATTATTTTTTTTCTTGTTTCCTTCCTTTTCCTTTTTACCTTCCAAAAGATAAAACAAGGCTTGATTTCCAGAAGTCAAATATTTTTTTGTCAGTGCTATTATGAGAGTTCGTGTCTGCTTGACTAACTTTGTTACAAAACCTTAAAAAATGGAAGTTGTTACCATAAACTAGTAATTTCACTGATTAGTCTTGTGTTTAGATAAAATATTACATTAATGATTCAGAAACATAAAAGAATTAAGGAAAAAGACAGTTGCAACCTAAATTGGGAACTTAAACAGAGACTGGGAACCATTATTCTCTTCATTATTGGAAGCCCACTTCAGATTCTGGACAATACGTAAAACTGAGAGAAGCGAAACATAACGGGTTGAAAAGCATAATGGATAATGGAAGAAAAGAAGAATATATGACCGTATAAAAAGCAGCAGATGCTGCAAAATTTGGAGTGGAAATAGTGCTCCTAAATATATAAATACATACATAAAAATTATTTAAAAAAAAAAATTTAAAAGAAAAGTCATGTTAATATTCAGTCAAACGTAGGTTAAGAGAGTGAACAGTGAATTAGATACCCAAAAAAAAAAAAAGTACGGTAAAAGGGTGAATCATGAAGGAGAGGGCAAAAGAAAACAAAACAAAACAAAAAAGTAGTAGGGTAATTAAATTTTTTTGAGAACACGTGAAAATATTGAAACACCTTTTTTTCCCAAAGGGACTGAAACAAAATGCTAACAGAATCCACATGAACTTGGAAATGAATAAAAGTTAAAGAATTCAATCCAAACTGGTCTTCCAATTACACGAAAGCCAAGCCATACTCTACTGTTGGACAGAAGACCCTACAAGGGTCCCAATTACAGAATTTCATAATAAAATGCATCATGGTTGATCACATGTCATAATCAATGTTTGATACTCTCCCACCATTTAACAGTGTTTGACCGAAGTCCTCGGCCTACTTTAACTAACATGTGTTGGCCCATTTTAATATATTCTTAGCTGAATTTAAACCAATGAGATAGACTAAATGTGATAAATATGATGATTTGTTGTATGTCTTATAACTTGCATGCCAAAAATAGCCTAAAGAAATGGGAAAGCTCATAACAAAAGGGAGAAGGGCACCCTCAACACCGTCAAACTCTAAATGAAAGTCCATACAAATATATTAAGACCTTAGATGGAACACAGGAACCTTTACAATGTAGATTACTGCTTGTTTTTTGTTAGCGACAAAAAACCAAAATAACTCACAATGTCAAGGCTACTCTTACTAAATTAATACGGACTTCTCCAAGATCCCATATTATAAGGGTACAAGGTTCAAAGTTAAGCACTGGAATATATTGCTAGATTCAGAAATTTTGTGATTCCAAGATTCAAGGACATTGTGGTATACTAAAAGAATATTACACTGTTGAAAGAATAAAAAAAATAATAATTAAAGAAGAGTACATCTAATATATCGCATACTATATGTATGAGTTTAGTTTTACCTCAATATTTCTTTTTCCCAATAGCAAAATGAGATAAATTAGAAGAGAAAAGGAAGAAATTTAAGAGGAACAAATTTCCTCACAAAAAAAAAGAAAAAAGAAAAAAAAGAGAGAGACTAGAACAACTATGTTCCCCTCAAAATACTCCAAAGTAACAGCACTGCTCTTGGAAAGAGTATTTGCCTCTGCATCAGCTAAACAAGGAGTCCAATCAATAGAACTAACCAGGATGCTGGAAAGTATTGGAAAAAATAGTACTATAGTAGGGGTATTCTTGTAATTTTGTTTATATCTTATTATAAATAAAGGGTATGATATAATTCAAGGCATCCATTCTTCTTCTCCTCTTTTGTTATTCTTCTGAAAACTCCATTGCCTCTTTAAGATAATGCACTAGGTTCCAATGCCCATCTTTTTCCATTTTTACTTCATTTTATCATACTCCGGCTACTCCTTCCACTAAGAAATTGAGAAAACCCCTCAGTTTCCCTCTTTAAAAGCAACAAGACAAGCTTCATTTTTTATTTTATTTTTTATAAAGAATAAGACAAGCTTCAATTTTAATGCTGTTTACCAATTATGTCCCAATTATATTATGGATATTTTTCAAATTATTTCTTCTATTACTTAGATATTTAAATCGCTTCCACAATGGCCACAGTAGTTTCTTCTCCGACATGCATTTCTTTTACACAAACCAATTTATTCTAGAAAATTTGACAATTTTTTTTTATTTTTTTTATTTTTTGATATTTTTTCATTTAGGGGAAAACTAGATAACAAGCACCAAAAATTATTGCATTTTTATTTTTATATTTTCCCCAATAATACAAGACGTTCATAAATCTAGGGGAAAACTAGATAACAAGCACCAAAAATTATCAAATCTACCATATGGTTCAGAGAAGTGATCAGTCAGCATGTGCCATTGTATGGAACTGAGTAGTAAATATAGTCTCTTGTATGTGTCATCACATGATGAAAGTTCCTATACCTAAAGGACTATGGGCACCCAAGACAATCAAATCTTAACATTTTAACCATTGGGAAAAGAATATTAACTCACAATTAGTTTTTGCAAGTAATCTTTAAGTCCAGTGTTTAGTCCCCATGGGATACATACATAACCTGAAATGATCATATGATTCCACTTTTGGAGCATTCCTAAGTTCAAAGTTCATTAAATCGAATAACTTTGGTTTGGGCAGTTCAAATATTAATTGGTTATAAACTTTTAGGAGATTACAAATAGATCAAATTCCTCAAAGAAAATGAAACTTGTCCCAACTTGCCAATTACAGTTTAGATACCCCACTTCTTTTAAAGTCTTTTGCAGTTTGAACTATCTAAAGTGCCAAATTGTAGAGGGGTTGTTTCGAAGTTCCATTGAAAATATGAAATGAATCATTTTCGTTATGTTCTAAACAGATTAATCACTATAATCACCAAAGGGTAACAATGGAAATTGGAAAGCAATAAAATAGAACGTGAGATCATTCTCTGAAATCCTTAGTAATCTCCATTTTAAATTAAATAATCATTAGCAAAGACAAGTAGTGTCATTTACTTGCTGTGAACAACAAAATGGGATCATTTCAAATGCTATGTGGAACAAAATTGACTGACTCAGTTTCCATGGCACATCCAAACAACCCCCATATTATCGCAAACTATTCCATTATAGCACACCTTATATATTAATAAATTTTATTATAAAAAAAAAAACTATAAACACGCACAGAGTTCTTGAACATAAAGTTTCAAAGTCATATGTATATAAAACTGAAACATTAATGTATGAGTGTATGATACCTTCAAACCAGCAGGTCCACCACCATAACCATCATATTGAAGAGCGTGGATGAGTCTCGCCGCCATAACTACGGACCGAATGAGAGAGAGAGAGAGAGAGAAAGAGGGACAGAGAGGGAGGGAGGAGCTACAGCTATCTTGTGATTTATCTCACTGGCTATATATATAGTAAGCATGAAGGTGTACGGAGTCACCGTCATTAGAGGGAATTAACCAAAAATATCCTAATATGTTAAGCCAGAAAGAGTTCAAATATGATGAGGATTCTCTGTTTGGGAATACCTGGTGCTTGGGTGATGTGTCATGATTTGGATCATCTGCACATCAACCAAGTAAAACGTAGAGCATCCAAATCATGACACATCACCCAAGCATATCCAAGCCCAAGCAGAGGATCCAGACTCGCGGAGTCATCCCTCTTATTATGAGTTGTCTCTTTCTTTTTACCCATTTTGGAATTAAAGACAGGCATAGTTCATAATGAGAAAATTAAAGTTTGACCAATTGCACTCATATTATCTTAATTATAACACATTAATTCTTGTAGTTTGATTTGTGACATTGAACTATTTTATCAAATATTCATTTGTTTATTTAACAAAAAAATGGTATTAGATTTTTTATTTTTTTATACGGCATTTATCTTAGATTGCTAATGTATTTATAAGCATATTGGTAAATTTTATAATTTTTTTTAATATATTTTAATTTTTTTGAATTATTTTCTCCATACAGTAACTAAAATTCATAATCAATAAAATATATTAAGAAAAATTATGATTTTTCACTAATATGCTTGTAGATACATTAGTGATTTAAAATAAATATTATATAAAAATAATAATAAGCCTAACACAATTTGTCAATCAAAGAAGGGTGCAAAGTGTCGCAAATCAAAACTATAGGAGATCAATTTGTTGCAATTAAAACTATAAGGGTGCGGTGCAAAATATAAATTAATGATAATTGAGGGGATCAAACTATAATTTTTCCATTAATATATTGTATCTATTTCACTAGAAATGATCATATAAGCATATGTTTCCATAAATTTTTGTAAGCATAAAACTTAGAGATAATTGTAGGATACGTATTTTGAACAACTGAATCTTGGATTAGATATTAAACTTATGCATGTCATGTATGTAAAAAATGATAGTAATCCAACAATTGGTTTTTCATAAATATCACTAAGAAAAATTGTTACAGTTTTCAGCAATTACAGTTTTTCCTAATTTATATTTTGAGATTTTGACATTAGATCACTATGATTTTTGGCATGCATGGCATCCATAAAAAGAAAATATGTAGACCACATTTATCTATTAGCTTCATGCTTACATAAGATCAAAGACTATCTATCCCACTATGGTAATTTTAGTTACTCATATAACATGAAATATTAAATTTTATTCAACATACCACTATGGCATCATTCAGAGATCTCAAATAAGATGATTACTAGCCTGATATTAATTCAGATATGGAAACTATATCATTCCTTTTTAATGAAAGAGAAGCAGCTGCCATGGATCATATTCTCATCTTGAAGATTCTAAAGAACTGGGAAATTTTCAGTTAAATCAACATACCCTCCTCTTGCAAATGCAGATAGTCAGGGTGACAGCAGGACAGTTGGAGCAGAAAATGGTGTTCGAACTAGATGGTTGGCCTGTCTCTACAATGCACTTCCTCAATTAGTTTTAAGAGCTCAAGGAAGTCATCAGGTTCATCTCCCTTCACTAAGAACTCAATATAGGGTGAGACTGCAGTTATTTCCTCAATACCCACTGCATCTTAAAAGGTCAGAAATCAGCTTCTGAGCCTGTTGAACCTTCCCTTCACTGTGAAGACCACGGATCACCAAACAGAAAGATGCCAGAGATGGAACAAAACCCTTTTTGAGAATTAGTGCTATGAACTCAAGGCAATAATCATAATTGCATTCCTTGCAGTAATGCTCAATGATTGAACAAACGGCCTCATCAGGAAACAGGCCGCGTCTCAATATACCATGGTTAAGATAATCTGCTTCGGCAATTCTTCCCTCTTTGCATAAACCCACAACTAAAAAACTGTACAAATCTGTAGTAGACCCTCCACATTTCTCAATCTTATCTTCGAGTTTGAAAGCATGATCAATATTCATTTCTCTGAAAATATGATTGGAACCATTCTCCTCCTGTGAAGGTAATGATGTAGCATCTTAATCACCAGTAGAACTAACAGCTTTTGCTTCCATTGACAAAACAAAGCCTGAAAGTAGTGCATAATAGATACCAGCATTGAGGCGACAACCATTTTTAACCATAATACTCACAATTTCAAAAGCTCGATCCAACCTACCATATCTAACATGTGTTTTTGCTAATACAGTATATGTAATGTGGTTTGGGGACACTCCTAATTCAGACATACTAAAGAGAAGCATCTCTGCTTCATTCACTCCTCCAGTTTGACAGAGACCATTAATCACAGCATTGTACGTGTAGACATTTGGGGGGTAACCATCTTGCTTCATCAGTTCTAACATGTTCAACAAATTTGTAGTCTTGCCTGATCGGCAGAGCCCATCAATCAATATTGTAAAAGTCGCGACATTAGGAACTAAACCATACTTTAGCATCTTCCCAAACATTGTGTTTTCCCCGTTCACCTTATTTTCTTTGCTGAGAACATCAAGAAACGAGTTGAATGCGTGAGAAGTCGTCAAAGGCCCATTCTCGACCATCCTCTTAAAAAGCATAAATGCATATCCAGGTTCACCAATCTTGCAATACCCATCTATAAGAGCTGTAAATGTTACTTCATCAGGGGAGATTCCTTTCTTTACCATCAAACCCAAAAGCCCATTTGCCTGCTTCAGTATCCCTTGTTTACAGAGACCGTCAATTAATGCAGCGAAAGTAAAACCATCAGGATTGAGTCCAAGTGTTTTCATTGAATTAAATAACTTGAAAGCTATATTGAGTTGACCTTCTCTGCAGAATCCATCGACCAGAATGTTGTAGGTTACTTGGTCAGGCAATAGGCCATTGCCAACTGCCCTTTTCAATAGCAACATTGCTTTATAACATCTACTGACTCTACACAAACCATCAATAAGCTCATTGTAGGTGGCTTGCACTTTCTTTTTTCCATCACGCTAAGTAGCTCAAAAGCAGAAACAATTCGCCCTTCTTTGCAGTATCCATTTATTAGCGCATTGTAGGTTATCGTGTCAGGAAACAGCCCATCTCTTAGCATATTTTTGAACATTCCATTAGCCTCATCTATCTTCCCTTCTCTGCATGACATATCTATCAATACAGTATAAGTGTGAACATTCGGTGTACATCCTTTTGTGATCATCTCATCAAGCAAACTTAGAGCCTTATCAATTGATCCGAAGTCACACATAACTTTGATGAGAACAGTATATGTACGAGTACTCGGCTGGCAACCCTTCTCATACATTTCTTGCTTCAAATGAAAGGCTTCTTGGAGCTTACCTGCTCCACATAGACCATGTATCAGTATCGAGTACGTAACACTATTGGGTCTACAATCTACCTTTTCAGACATCATATCAAACACCCGGAAGGCTTCTCCCAGATCAGCTACTCTACAATGACCCAACACCAAAGAAGTAAAAATATGAGTACCCAGAGAAAACCCAAGTCTCAAAACTTTACAAAAGAACATTTTAGCAGCTTGCACAAATCCATTCTTGCATAGAGCATTAATTATAGTCCTGTAGTCAATAACACCAAGAACAAATCCATCGCCTACCATTCTTCTATAAACCAAGAACGCTACAAAACCCATATTCAACTTAGCTAAAGACTTCGATAGTGTACTATAGCAGGGGTAATTAAGACTAAACCCAATATCACGCATGTTATCAAGCGCACTAATTAGCTTCAAAATCTCATTTTCACTATTACTGCACTCCTTAATCAACACACCTATAGCCTTATGTGCAATCCCAAATAGATTAAAAGATACCAATAACTTCAGTAAATGAATTTTACTATCAAATCATAACAATATGTGGATTGCTTGCATACCCACTTGAAAAAACGAAACCCAAGATCAATGCTGGTACTGTGTGTAGGAAATTGATGTAAATGCTGAAAATATATAAAACAAAAAACATTTATCGATTGAGGCGTGTAGATTCACTGTCCTTAAGAGTAGATCACGCCTCTCGGAGTAAATCGCTCGGTGCAATAGGTTCTCTAGCGGCCTACCCTCCAGGATACAAAAATTGGACTCCCACAAATGTGCACACACAATATGTGAGTATATAGAACAACCCAAATTAGCTCCTTGATAATAAGGAAAAACAATTTTGAAAGAAATAAAATGAAGAGTTTTTTTTTTCTTTCAAGTTTCAACAAATGGCTAAAGCACACATAACTAGCTTACACCACCACCACCACCTTTTTATCTTACAAAGGGGCTGCACGTTTTTAAAAGCAGCAACCTAATAAAACGTGAGCAAGGCATATTAAACAACCTGACAAAAATGTAAGTTATGCATATTAAATTAGATTATAAAATATATATATAAATATATACGAAGTTATGAAATTTAAGAAATGATAACCGACCATTCAATTTTATCATCAAATCCATTATAACGGTTACAAATTTAAAATCAATTAAATCAATTAAGTTATGATGGTTACAAAAATGAATTCATTCTAATTGATTTTTGAAATAAATCAAAATCAAAATTTAAAGAAATTATTCTCTCAATAACAGAAAAATTAAATGATTAAAACTTAACTATAAATGCTTTTGAATTTTGAAATATCTCTTAAATACAACAATCCCCCACATATTTCAAAATACAAAATAAAATAAAGGAGCGTGAAAATTCAATTGCATCAGTGATGGTGTCTTTGGGATTATGAACCACACCTAGGATATATAAGTAGTGACCCACAAAAATATGGTGAAATTAAAAATTTCTATGAACCAAAATTTCTTATTGTAGGCCAGTCGACTTACAACCCATAAAGAATTCTCGATATTTGATTTATTCAAATCTGAGTGGCACGAATAGGCCATGCGTCATACCTGGATATTCATGAGTGCTCTAGTGAACCTGCCTAAGTTCTCATAGGATGCGGCCTCACTTCCACTCTCATATAGGTGGATTCATCAAGTGTGCACTGCAATTAAACACACCACCCAATAAGGGCTATGATATCCATTAAGAACTATAATTCAACCTTAAAATTGCAGTTTGCACTATCTACACCATAGGAAGGGACTCTCAATTAATAAAAATTGATAGTGCATCACCAAGTCAACCGGTAATTTGTTTTTACCCATATGAACCTACTTCCTGGGATCTCCATTTATATAGGTTGGGTTACCATCACTGTTGACCCTTTGTTATAGACATAAGTCCCATTCCCCTCAATGTCTCACTCACTAGTTTTCTACCAAGTGGTTTTGTCTGAGGATCGGCCAAATTCAACTCTAACCTCACAAAATCAAGAGATATAACTCCATTTTCAAACAACTGTCTCACAATGTTATGTCTTAGGCGTATATGCATACTTTTCCTATTATATGCTTTATTTTTAGCTCTAGCTATAGCAGCTTGGCTATCACAATGTATAGACACAGATGGAACTGGTCTCATCCAAATAGGAATATCTGCTAAGAGGTTTCTAAGCCACTCAGCCTCAGTACTTGCATTCTCTAAGGCTATGAACTCGGATTCCATAGTTGAGCGAGCTGTGCAAGTTTGCTTGAATGATTTCCAAGATACTGCACCCCCACCAAGAGTAAAAATATATCCACTTGTAGATTTAGTATCATCTGAATCAGAGTTCTAGCTTGCATTGGTATATCCCTCAAGTACAGTAGGATAACCACTATAAAATAAACCATAATTTATAGTACCTCTCAAGTACCTAAGTACTCTATGTAAAGCAATGCAATGATCTTTATTGAGATTATGAGTATATCGACTCAACCTACCAACAACATAAGCTATATCTGGTCGAGTGCAATTCATTAAATACATAAGACTACCAATAACTTGAGCATATTCAGTTTGAGAAACACTATGTTCTTTATTTTTCTTTAATTGAGAATTAACATCATAAGGTGTAGACACAGGTTTACAATCAAATTGATCAAATTTTTTCAAAATTTTCTCTACATTGTGTTCTTGTGAAAGCATAATAACATTAGAAATTTTACTTATTTTAATTCCAAGAATTACATCTGCTTCACCCATATCTTTCATATCAAAATTGGAAGCCAAAATTTTTTTAGTTTCATTCACAATTTCTAGACTAGTGCCCATAATTAACATATCATCAACATACAAACAAATAATTACACCAATATTATCATTAAATTTACTATAAACACATTTATCTGAATCATTAAAAAAATAATCATTTGATACTAACACTTTATCAAATTTTTCATGCCACTGTTTAGGTGCTTGTTTTAGACCATATAAAGATTTTACTAGTCTACATACTTTATGTTCATTTCCAGGAATTATATAACTTTCAGGTTGATCCATATAAATTTCCTCTTCTAATTCTCCATTTAAAAATGCGGTTTTTACATCCATTTGATGTATTATTAATTTATATATAAAGGCTAAAGCAATTAAAATTCTAATTGATGAAATTCTAGTTGCAGGAGCAAAAGTATCAAAATAATCTATATCTTTTCTTTGTTTATATCCTTTAGCAACCAATCTAGCTTTAAATTTATCAATTGACCCATCGGGTTTTAATTTCTTTTAAAAAATCCACTTGCAGCCTATTGTTTTGGTTCCTGGAGGTAAATCTACTAACTCCCAAGTGTGATTAGACATAATTGAATCTAATTCATTTTTAATTGCTTCCTTCCAAAATGGTGAATCAAGAGAAGTGATAGCTTCAGTATAAGTTTGTGGATCATTATTTACTATAAAAGTATAAAAATCATCTCCAAAATTTGTTTCTTTTCTAACTCTTTTACTTTTCCTAAGTTCGATTTCTGAATTACTTTTAATTCATTTTCTATTTCTTATTGATAAATACTAGGAATTTTTTCACTTTTAGATTTCAAAGGAAAAACATGTTCAAAAAATTCGGCATCCTTAGTTTCTACAATAGTGTTAGGTTCCATAATATTATTTTCACTTTTAATTACTAAGAATCTTTATGCGGCACTATTATGAGCATAACCTATAAACACACAATCAAAAGTTTTAGGTCCAATTTTCCTCTTTTTAGGTTCAGGTAATAAAACTTTTGCTAAACACCCCCACACTTTAAAATATTTTAAATCAGGAACATAACTCTTCCATAATTCATAAGGTGTTTTGCCATTTTTCTTATAAGGAATTCTATTTTGAATATGACATGCCGATAAAATTGCTTCCCCCCACAAATTAAGTGGTGCTCCTGAACTAATTAACATTGCATTCATCATTTCTTTCAATGTTCTATTTTTTCTTTCAGCTACTATATTAGATTAAGGCGAATAAGGTGGAGTAGTTTCATGAATTATGCCATGATCTTCACAAAATTTGTTAAATGGATTATATTCATATTCTCCTCCTCTATCGGACCTTAGTCTTTTAATTTTCCTATTTAATTGATTTTCTACTTCTGCTTTATATTTTAAAAACATTTCCATTGCCTCATCTTTTGTTCTAAGTAAATATACTTTGGTATACCTTGAATAGTCATCTATGAAGGTTATATAAAATCTTTTTCCTCCTCTTGTTAAATTATTTTTCAAGTCTCCTAAGTCACTATGAATAAGTCCTAATAATTCACTTTCTCTATGAATTGGTTTATGAGATTTTTTAGTTAACTTAGATTCTATGCATACATCACATTTTTTTATTTTCATAATTAGATAAATTATGCAATAAACCAAGTTCTTTCATTTTCTTTATATAAGAAAAATTCACATGTCCTAATCTACCATGCCATACATCAATAGAATCAATCAAGTAAGCAGAAGAAGATGCATTATTACTAATAACTACATTCAAAATAAAAAGACCTTGATTACAATAGCCCTTACAAACAAACACACCATTCTTAGTCATAATAATTTTATCAGATTCAAAAGTGACCTTAACCCCAACTTTCCCAAGTAAAGAAACTGACACTAAGTTCGAACGAATGTCTGGAACATGAAGCACATCACTTAAGGAAAGGACTTTCCCTGATGTCAGCTTGAGAAAAACCTTCCCTTTGCCAATAACTGGCGTGGGCCTCGAATCGCCCATGAACACATGTTCTTCGCCTTCTCCCATTGGAGTGTAGGAAATAAAAGCACTTCTGTTACCACATATGTGCTTGGTAGCCCCAAAGTCTACCAACCAATCCTTAGTTGTTGCTACCATGTTCACCTCTGATATAACTGCAGTTATAATATCTGCTGTATCTACCAAATTCACATTCGGATTGGCAGTGGGATCAATTTTTCTAAACTTACACTGAGGAGCATGGTGACGAGGTTTCCCACAAACAAAACAATAACCCTTTTTCTTGAAAGTTGGATTTTGGACTTTATAATTCTGATTAGGTTGATTCGGCTTATTATTTTGATAAAACTTATTATTCTGATAAGACCTAAAATTATGATTAGGCCTGAAATTTGAATTATGCCTAGAAATTTGTTTATTATTCTTATTATTAAGTCTAGGTCCCTTAGGTTTCTCTGCAATCAGATTAGCCTTGGAAGCTAGTTCCTTGGCTTGCTCAGTCTTATCACAAACTCTATTTTTTTCTTCAATGCGAATGTGAACAATCACTTCCTCAAGACTCATATGCTTTCTTTTATGTTTAAGATTATTTTTATAGTCTTTCCATGATTCAGGCAATTTCTCAATAAGAATACCCGCTAAAAAAGATTCTAGAAGGACTATATCCTCATTTTTCAAATCATTGATTAGAATGTGATAATCACGGATTTGAGATGATACATCTCTATCCTCAGTCATTTGGAAGTAGGCAAAATTACCTAGGCATATTTTTGATTACTGGCATCTTCTAATACATATTTTTTAACAAGACTATCCCAAATATCTTTAGCCGATTTATAAGAACAATAAATATCAAAAATTTCATTTGCCAAGGTACGAAGTATAGTATACCTACAAACCTTATTCCCCTTTTCCCAAGATTTCAACTTTTCAGAATAATTTTCAGAACCTTCTGCAGGCTTAGGGTCTGTTAGAATATGGGTCAAGTTCACCATGTCCAAAATGTCAAAAACTCTTTCTTGCCAATGTTTGAAAAAAGTTCCATCAAATGGCTCAATTTTTGAAACGTCAGGCAACTTCTTAGCATTGGGCAAAGCAACATCCACATCCATATCTACTCTTAAGATTGTTGGAAATTGATGTAAATGCTGAAAATATATAAAACAAAATAAAACAAAAAACACTTATCGATTGAGGGGTGTAGATTCACTGTCCTGAGTAGATCGCGCCCCTCGGAGTAAATCGCTCGGTGCAACAGGTTCTCTAGCGGCCTACCCTCCAGGATACAACAATCGGACACCCACAAGTGTGCACACACAATATGTGAGTATATAGAACAATCCAAATTAGCTCCTTGATAATAAAGTAAAACAATTTTGAAAGAAATAAAATGAAGAGTTTTTTTTTTTTTCTTTCAAGTTTCAACAAATGATTAAAGCACACATAACTAGCTTATACCACCACCACCACCTTTTTATCTTACGAAGGGGCTGCACGTTATTTAAAACAGCAACCTAATAAAACGTGAGCAAGGCATATTAAACAACCTGACAAAAACGTAAGTTATGCATATTAAATTAGATTAATAAAATATATATATGAAGTTATGAAATTTAAGAAATGATAACCCATTATTCAATTCTTTCATCAAATCAATTATAACGGTTACAAATTTAAAATCAATTAAATCAATTAAATTATGATGGTTACAAAATTAATTCATTCTAATTGATTTTTGAAATAAATCAAAATCAAAATTTAAAGAAATTATTCTCTCAATAACAGAAAAATTAAATGATTAAAACTTAATTATAAATGATTTTGAATTTTGAAATATCTCTTAAATAGAACACTGTGAAGCTCAATTACTTTGGAAGCCGCATGTGGGGTCATGTGAGAAACCAGTGACTTTAGGAGGTTGTTTTGTTCCCAGTTGGGTTGGTTAATCAAAGTTGATACATGAGAAATAGTGTCTTTTATGGTTTCTGAGATACTTTGGCTGCTTGAAGATAGAAGAAAAACAGAGGAAAGCATAAAAAGAGACCCAAATGTATGAGCAACTCGTAGTAGGACGTTAACGGGTCTGGTTATTTGAATCAACATGCCGAGAGAGAGAGAGAGAGAGAGAGAGAGAGAGAGAGAGAGATGTGTAAATGAAGAAACCCGGGACATATACCACTCCACCAAGATGGAGAGAAATGTGTTTAACGAAGTACTTGTGTTATTACATCTTCGAGGTTCCACATTTCAGTTTCAAATTCCAAATCCTAAGTTGAACAGCTTTTACCTTCAAGGAAAATTCTCCATGTGCATTTAAATAGGAAAAAATTATAATTAATATATTTATTAGTAAATAAATATATTTATTATTTATTTTTAAGTTGAATAAATAAATGAATAATTGATAGAATAGTGCAAAGTGTCACAAATCAAACAATAACGTAAAATAAAAAATTGATGATAATTGAGGGCAGTGTCTTGTTTAATATTCCTCATTTATTACAAATTGTACTGTTTTCACCTAAGGCTCAACAATAATCTTCCCAGTAGCATGGCCATCAATACTCTTAGCCCATGCATCTTCAGCCTTGCTCAGAGGATGTTTGGAGTCGATCACTGTCTTGAGCTTCCCTTCTTTCACCAATTTAACAAGATAGTCTAGGTTCTTAGCTTTGGGAATTAAAAGTAGTGGCACCAGCTGCTTCTTAGAGAAAGTGAGTTTCTTTAGAGCAAAAGTCGCCATAGCACTAGCGTTCGGAG
>JAESVK010066165.1:0-21968 GCA_017140935.1 Hamamelis virginiana
CAATGGATCTTAGATGTGAATCATTATGAGAAATACTTGTACCAAAGTTTTGGAAGGAATGAACCCATATGACCCATCTTCTTTACTTACTTAGTTTTTATTTGCAATTTACCACCAATTTAGCATAAACAAAACAATCAACAATCAACCCCCATGATTTTACACTTTCTTTTACATTCATTGGTTATCAACACCTAAGGATCATTTGGACCTGTTCCACCCCCTGTGGATATGACCTAGGGACTCCCTAGTATTTATTGCTTGACGACCGGTAGACTCCTATGTTTGGGAATCTATTGCGCACCTCATTTTCAGTACAAGCACATAACGGTATAGTTAAATACTAAAAGGAATTTTGGCAGCACAACAGTACAATTGTGTGTCAAAATTTCGGCAGCATATCAGGTGTGTGCAAGCACTGTAGGGTAGAGTGTCCTACTTGGCTGTCTACATGGACTAATGCAAAAGGTGGGTTCAAAGGTTCCTATTGCAGACCAATCCATATACCTAACCACATGTAACACATGGCGTGCCGCGTGGGTCAAACAGTACTGATTGGTCATTGATATACCCCGAAGGGTACTTGACAATAGGTTGATGGCTTCGTCATGATTGCCCTAGTGACGAGTGGAGACAGGGATCAGGACTAGACCATCGTTTGGCAAGGCAACATTGTCCTATCACACAATGACATGCAGCTAATATAACTAAAATGATATGCAATCACACAAATGCAAGTGGTTGATTTTAATTAATTTAAGAAATTAAATAGCCCAATTAAATTAATGAAGTTTAGCCCTCGACATCCCCAGTGGAGTCGCCAGTTCTGTGGACCAGCCTCGTGGCGGGGCTTAGGGTGGCCACATCATCACCGGGCGATGTGATTAGGGGGGTTTAGAAAACAAACAAAGGAGTCGCCACCTTATTTTTAAGGAATAAGGAAACCATAAAAACATTTTATTTTCAATAAAACAAACTCCATTAATGGAACAACAATCTACAAACCAGAGTTGGATCCGAGGGCTAGGTTACGACGTGGGAAGGTTCTAAGCTTTCACTTGTAGGCACCCACCTCGCCCTAATTAAAGGACTTCTAATTTATTTGGGCTATTTAAATCCTTAATGCAAACAATCCTAAATAATCTAATCAACCAAAAAAATATTGATATAAATGCATTATCTATATTTAGTTATATTAATAATAAAAATATATACAAACAAACCCTAAGAACCTATGACACCCTACGGGCATCCTAGGGCAGACTTGAGCTCTATTAGCGCCTACGTAACTTACTAGTATCACCTAGCAAGTATCAAAGTCCACGTAGTTCGACTACCCTAGGATTCTCCTATTGTAATCGATCACATCATCAAAGGCATTCAACCTAATTCAAGACTCTAACTTCGAGAGTTTTTGTTTGTTTAAAATCATTTATTTGAAATCATTTCAAATTAAAAGACTTTCTTAAAAACCAAATATTCTAAAATAATTCTTATCTTTAGAATCAAATTCCAATTGAAAATCTTTTTCGAAGATATTTCAAGAAAACAAATCATATTGAGAGGAATTTCATTCCAAAGTAAAAAATCTTTAAAACATTTCAAATCTTTTTGAAAATCATTTAAAAATCAAATATCTCATAAAAAATCATATTCATTTCATAAAAATCACATTAAAATCTTTTTAGAAAAATCCCTCGAAGATAGACTCTTAAATCAATTAAAACACTCAATTCTGATCATAATCTTTACAACAAAGGAAATTCCTAGGGAAGGTCAAGTGACCTTCCTAGCCTATGGTCTCTAACTAGCCCTAAAGTTATTCTAAAGTCCTAAAAATACTAATGCAATGCATGCTGAAATTTAAACAAATAAGCATGTAATCAATTCTAATAATGCATGAAAATGCTCCTAAATGCACACTAATTAATCTATGTGAACTTAAGCATATTTCTAAGTTGGATTTGGCCTTAAAATAATTTTTAGAAGTGATTTAAGGACATAAACAAATCTGGACAGATTTGAATATGAGCCTTAAACTATTCTAAAAACCATGAAAACAAAGAAACAAAAAATGTGACAATGACTTAGCATGCTTTCTACATGAATACACTACAAGATAAACTATCAAAATCATGCTCAAACGATTATTTTAAACACAAGGGGAGGATCTTACCTTTGCACGCTCCCTCGTCCACATTTTTATATTCAAACCATTAAGACCATGGCAAGCATTCAAGAAATCATAAAATCATGGAAAATGAGGACTCGACTTATCGCATGCCAAAATAACGTATTAACATATTCAATAATCATGAATATCATTGATCAAACATCAAAATATTTCAATGATTACATAAACATATCGATACCTATTCTAAACATGCTTACACACATAAAATAACAACCAAGCTAACCCTAATCATGCTTATTCACACAAAATAATGGTAAAACTACCCTAATCATGCTTACTCACATAGAATAAAAAATAAAACTAATTCTAATCATGCATCTATACATAAAATATCAATAAAATTAATCTTAACCATGCATCTACACATAAAATATCAATAAAATTAATCTTAACCATGCATCTACACATAAAATATCAATAAAACTAATCTTAACCATGCATCTACACATAAAATCATGACAAAGCTAACCCTAACATGCATACTCACATAAAATCCTAACTAAGTTAACCCTAATCACATTTAATCACATAAAATAATAATAGAGATAACCCTAACATGCATTTAATCACAATAAAAGACACCCTAATATGCTTACTAACATGCAATCATAATGAAACTAACCCTAATCATACATATGACATGAAATAACAATAAAACTTACCCTATCATGTTAAACATTCTCATAGCAAAAAGAAAAGAGAATCCATCTCATATGAAAATCAAGAGGACTTACATCTTAGCATCATAGACTTATGTAAGAATTCATGAAAACATAGGTTAAGGATTTACCCTTCTCCCTCCTTCTTGGCCACCTTCCTCCAAGCTCCTTGCCTTGAGTTCTTGCCCCTTCAATGGTGTGAAGATGAAGGTCCAGATCTGTAGCCTCCTTCTCCAAAAAACCCTAAAATTCTCTCCCCCTTTCCTCTAACTCCATAATGCAGTATATATAGAGCTAGGGTTTAAATCCTTGAATGGTTAGGATTAATCCATCTAAAAAACAATCCTAGGGCTTAGAATGAGTCTCCCTAGGGTTTGAAAGCTGAAACCCTTCGAATTCATGCCAAAAAAATCAAATCAAATCGGCCAAAATAGGTGAAATTTTCCAAAATTGAAAAATGGGCTCGAGCATGCTAGTGGCCGTCCTAGGGCTGGACGGTTGGCCGTCCTGGCTGGACGGTTGGTCGTCCTAGCTAGGACGGTCACCATGCTGACTTCCCAATTTTGTTCCCCAAATTCTAGGGTTTGTATATTTTGGCCATATTTTAGTCAAATATGATCCAAATTTGATGGTTCAAGGCTCAAAACGACCGTGTTTTGATCCTCCACATTTTTAGAATGTTTTTGGGTTAAAAATACTTGACCATGGTCAAGGGTTTTAGCAAAAAGCTAGCCAATTGGCCCGGTTGTGCCAAAATTGGTCATATGACCATTCTTTGTTTTGTAAAATTGATCAATTAGGCTTGCACCACTTCTAAAAACATGGTTTTAATATGAAATTGGTACTTGAAAACATGTTTTGAAAATATTTCGTTTTGGTGAAAACGACCAATTCACGGTCAATTTAAACAAAACCCTAATTCAGCTCATCCTTACCCGTGGGATCGATTTTGGGAGAATCTATCCAAACCATTCAAAGGTTCAATTGGCACTCCAAATTCACTCCCCACATCCATATAAACCTCATGAAACAATCCGTTTCGAATTCGGAGGTCATTCGGATATTATACGAGAAAAAGGACGAAAATGCCCTTCAAGTCGCCAAAACCCTAATTACCTATCGAGCTCTCATCAGAATGCCGTGAAAATTTACAGGGATATTCTAAAACACCTCAAAAGTCAAATGCCATACAAATGGGTTGATTCCAATCCAAATGTACACATGAAATAATGAATTTTCCTTTTCCTCATAAAAGGGCAATTTGGGCAATTTGGTCTTTTCAAGGCCAATTCCTCAGCAAATGATCAGCTATTCTAGTTAATCATTTGCATGAACATATAGTAGAAATAATTGGTAAAAATGGGGTGTCCACAAAAGGATATCTAATTCAAGAGTGTAAGTAACCATAATATGGTTAATGGTCATGCTAGCACTAGTAACCAAACACCCTAAGAAGAAGAGAGGTCTATTTAAAGAGAGGGAACCCTAATTGCTTGTAAGCTTGAAATAATCAAGAGTTTTCTCTCTCTAAGTGCTGCCCCCCTCTCTCTCTCTCCCTCTCCATGCTTGCTTTTTCAAGTGTTGAAAATCAAGGAGGTTTAATCAACTCTTATGTTCGTGTGGATCAACAATGGAGGCCCTCATATTTTTGTGGCTTGAAGATTGGCGAGGACGATCATCAAAGTGAGATAGCATCGCAAAGGAGCATATCAAGTAAGCTTTAATTTATTGTCTTTTATATTAAAGTTGATTCGTTTTATCGATTAAGTTGATTCATGGATGAATACAATGGGAAATTTTAAAATATCCTACCTTCCGCTGCGTTCCTCGATTGTATTCTTTCAGTGGTATCAGAGCCCACCTTAATCCTTAATTCGAATCATAAATGGCTTTGTATGGCATAAATTAAAATGTGTTTTTATTAATTTGGGATTTAGAGAAATGCCCAATGGAGAATTCGGCCATATGGGTTTTTGAACCCTTATTGTTTTGTCTTTATTTTATTTGTTAATTTAGGTATGTGTAATGTCTACCATGGACGTTAATGGGGGCTGCACTTAGGGTTCTTGAACCCTTGTGAATTTCGGGTATCTAGGATTTTAGAAATCCTAGCATAGGCGGCTGGCATATGGATGATTGAAAAGGGTTTGTAACCCTAGCTTGATTCGATCACATGGGTTTCTTTAAACCCTAGTCAATCTCGGCCATGCATGGGTTCTTGATCCTTGCAAGTTTCAGCCACCATGGATGGTTACACCCTATAGAGATGGCGGCTTGATGATGGAAGCATTCTAGGGTTTGATAAAACCCTATTTTAATTTGTTTCCCTCTTTGTTCAAATTACCTATTTTAATATGTGATATTAATTTAGTAATTGTGAGTTGATTTGTATAGTAATTAATTAGATTAATTATGATATGGTGGCTGCACATGGTGGTTTTAGAAACTCCATAAAAGATAAGGTTAGTTTCTTATTTTGAAAATTTTCAAAATTCATAAGTTTCTTACTTTATCAAGATTCTATGGGATTTGAATTTTTAAAATTAGAAACCCTATCTTTTGGATGATGTGTTTTGAATTTAATCTTATCCTAATTTGTGATATTTTTTTCATGATTTTTGAATCTTGAAATATTCAAAATTGGAAGAACCCTTATCCCATTTCCCCCTTTAAATTTCGGCCACACTAGGGTTTAGAACCCTAGTGTATCATGACCATCACATGGTCTTGATTTTGATTTGTTTATCTTCACAAATGTTTTACTAAATCTTTATTTGATTGCAAAATTATTTTGAAGCATTTTGAAATTCAAAAATGTGAAGAAATAAATCAAAAGATGAAATTGGGTTTTGGAAATCCTAATTGCCAAATTTGGGGATTTAAGATTAAACACTTGGTGTTGGCCTTTTAATTGGATTAAAATGCTTAGGGATCATCCACAATGATATATTGAATTGTCCTAATGGTTAGTACATGAAAATATATAATTATAATATGATTTATATTTTTATAAAGTCATAAACAGTGTGCTGTTTTCTGGACAGCAGTTACTGTCATGTTGTAAATTCTTTTTAATTTATTTAAAATGGTTTTTACAGCAGGCCACCTATCAACTTCACTAATATTAGGTCTTAACTAAATGTAGGAATAGTTCCCATCATTTATTTTTGACTTTAAATAGCCGCGATAAGCATTTTGTGACTTATGCTCAAATCTGTCACGATTTGGAGTAACAGTCACAAAACGCTTTAAAGTGATATCAAACGTTGGAATCACTTAACGAGACCCCTGCCATTGGAAAGAACACTGAAAATCCTAGTGAAATGAAGTGTTCTTGAATTTAAAAAGTTGTTTTAAATACAGCAAATATTTAATGCAAAACAGGGACTTATTCAAGGTGTTTTAGAGAAAACACTAAAGTAAAGTGTTACTTAATTTTAATGCGATTAAAATTGACATCTATTTTCATGGGATGAAAGATAGATTAAAACATGTCTTTAATATATGCCATTGCCATTTATTACTTGTTCCTTTGTTTCTTTAATTTATTCAATGTGATTGTTTAAATTGTAATATGGAAAGTTATGGACTTAAAGACCAATTAATCTGGATGTGATTGGCCGCATGTGATGTGTATCTTTTATGGGTTGTAATTTAAAGTAGTTTAAATTATTTGTGATGTAATTTAATTATGGGCTTGCATGCCTATTTCCCTCCTTTGTTATGTATCCCCTATTCCTTTATACCTTTTCTTCATTCTTGTAATTGTACATCAAAGATCGAGACGGTACATAATGGACCCGAGGATGCATGGAGAGTGGAAGGACAAAGAGAAGACCTTGAGAAGATCTTTTCTTTTATGTAATAGTTACAGGTTAAAATTGCGATCACATAACTCACATAAGACCTAGGGCTCAACTATTGGCTCTAGTTGGGGCCCAACCTAAAAAGTCCATATTCTTTCCATTAGGCCCATATATATATGTTAGATGTATGCTTTAGGGGCCCGTTAACCATATTATTATATATCTTTGATGATAGTGTCCCGTTCCTTTATGGATAGTGGGAGTATCATTAAAGTACTAATAGTAAAGAATGGTTAATAATATATATGTGATATATTGATGCATGTGATGTATGTTAATATTCTGATGAGACCTAGATACCCCTCAATTTCAAATTTAAATTGTAAGGAAGAGGCATATGATTTCTTTATCCTAGCCTCCTACCATTACAAGATAGGTGAATCTTTATGGTGGATGTGTTTGCCTGCAGATATGTGGGAACACATTCATTATGAATGTTCAAACCAGCTTGTTACATATTGGATATCATGAGGTGCGATAATGGGGCTTACCAAGAAACTATTATGTGAGGGATGCCACATTCAATTGACCATACTCATGTGAATGGTAGGTGTGATTTAACTAAAGTACACTAACTAAGAAACTATTATGTGAGGTTACTGTAATTTAGAGGCTAAAGGAAGATTGGAACTTGCTTAGTGAAGCATTGGATAAAGAGTTATCCACCCCTTTGGATTAGTGATCCAAGAAACTATCATGTGAGGTTCACTAGTTCAAATGGGACCCCAATCCCCATTAAGAATTCAATTTTTGAATTCTCGAATCCTATAGAGCGAGTATGGGATTTGATAAAATAGTGGGAGACACCATAAAACTAAAGACCAAGTTATTATGGTTTAATGAAATATATTAATCTGTTACTTATTTTTGTAGATATCATGGTTATACTCAAACAAATATCCGAAAATGAATTTGACTACTGTTTGACTGAATCTTGTAACAATGAGCTGTCTAAAGAATTAGGAATAGTTCGTAATTCAGGATTTTATCTTTCAGTTAGCTCTGCTTGCTCTTGGGTATTGGATACCGTTGCTAGTTCTCACATATGTAACAATATTAGAGAACTTAGAGGAAGCAGACAATTGGGTCGAGATCAAGTTTCCCTTCGAGTAGGAAATGGAGCAAACGTTGTTGCATTAGCTGTTGGGACTTGTGACCTGATTTTACCATCAGGGCATGTTCTGAAATTAGAAGACTATTTGTTTATGCCAGGTATAGTCAGGAACATTGTTTCGGTTTCATCCTTAACACGTTCTGGCTATGAATTTGTTTTCAGTAGGAAAGGCTGTACTATTTCTTTTGGAAATAAGTTAGTAGGTTCTGGCATATATCTAAGCGGTCTATATTTCTTGAACATGGATGGTAGTATAAACTGTTTAGAGAAGAATCAAAATACTAAAGGGCATAAAAAACCTCGTGATGAAAATGACTCAACCTATGTATGGCATTTAAGATTAGGTCATATTAGTGAGGAAAGGATTAATAGGTTAGGTAAGGATGGGCAATTAGGCTCATATGAACTTGTACCCTTACCTACCTGTGAACATTGTCTCGTGGGTAAAATGACCAAATCGCCCTTTACTGGTCACAGTGAGAGGGCAGGAGACATACTAGGGTTAATACATTCTGATGTATGTGGACCTTTAAACAAGGTTGCCAGAGGTGGTTTCACCTACTTCATTACCTTTACCAATGATCACTCACGGTTAGGTACGATGTATCTTATGAAACACAAATCTGAATCCTTTGAAAAGTTCAAAGAATACAGAGCTGAAGTGGAGAAACAAACTGGAAAAAGTATTAAAGTTCTTCGATCGGATCGAGGAGGAGAATACTTAACCACTGAGTTTATGGATCATCTGACTGAGGCTGGCATATTATCACAGTGGACTCCTCCTGGTACACCTCAGCTTAATGGTGTATCTGAAAGGAGAAATCGTACTTTGATGGACATGGTACGATCGATGCTGAGTTACACTGATATGTCAATATCCTTTTGGGGATATACATTGGAGACAGCTGCTTATTTGTTGAACAGGGTTCCTTCCAAATCTGTCCCTAAGACTCCATATAAGATGTGGTTTGGGAAGAAACCAAGCCTTAAGCATCTGAGGATTTGGGGTTCTGTTGCATACGTTAAGAACCAAAATGTAACCAAATTGGAAGCAAGATTAAACAAATGTAGATTTGTGGGGTACCCAAAAGAGTCTTTGGGATACTATTTCTATCACACTGGTGAAGAGAAAGTCTTCATTAGTAATTTTGTGTGTTCTTGGAAAAAGAGTTTATTCAATAAGGAGGCAAAGGTCGAGTGATAGATCTCGAGGAATTATCCGAGAGTTCACAGATCAACACTGATACCACCCCTGCCCCTGTTGAGGCAAAACCTACTGTTACATCACCACTTCATAGATCTAGTAGGATATCTGCTCCTCCAGATAGATATGGGTATCTTCATGAGATGAGAGAGGAGCTGTTTCTTGGCGACAATGAACATCCAGATGATCCTACTACATACGAGGGAGCGATGTTGGACATCGACTCGAGTAGATGGCAAGAGGCCATGAAATCTGAAATGGATTCCATGTATTCTAACCAAGTCTGGACTTTGGTAAATCCTCCTGAGGGTATAGTACCTATAGGCTGTAAATGGATTTACAAAAGGAAGATAGGCTCGGATGGAAAGGTAGAGACCTACAAAGCTAGACTAGTGGCAAAAGGGTATAATCAGAAGCAAGGTGTTAACTATGAGGAAACCTTTTCGCCAGTAGCTATGCTTAAATCCATTAGGATCTTGTTGGCTATAGCCGCACACTATGACTATGAGATATGTGAGATGGATGTAAAGACTCCCTTCCTAAATGGTAACATTGAAGAAGATCTTTATATGGAACAGCCTAAGGGCTTTATATCCAGTGGTGAGGACCACAAAGTGTGCAAGCTACAGCGGTCCATTTATGGACTAAAACAAGCTTCTCGAAGTTGGAACATTCGATTCAATGAAGCAGTCAAATCGTTTGGCTTCCTTCAGAATATGGATGAACCATGTGTGTATAAGAAGGTTAGTGGGAGTGCAGTCACATTCTTGGTCCTTTATGTGGACGATATCATAATCATTGGGAATGATGTAGGAATGATTTCATCAGTAAAACTTTGGCTCTCTAGCAACTTCTCCATGAAGGATTTGGGAGAAGCAACCTATATACTGGGTATAAAGATCTATAGAGATAGATCTAAAAGGTTGCTCGGTCTCTCACAATCCATGTACATAGATAAAATACTGAAGAGGTTCAGTAAGGAGAATTCCAAGAGGGGTTTGCTTCCCTTTAGACATGGAATTCATCTCTCCAAGGATATGTCTCCTAAGACAGATCAAGAGAGAGAGCATATGAGTAAGATCCCTTATGCTTCAGCTGTGGGGAGTCTTATGTATGCTATGCTATGTACAAGACCTAATATCAGTCATGCTGTAAGTGTTGTCAGCAGATATCAGTCTAACCCAGGTGAGGTACACTGGGTAGCAGTTAAGGGCATCCTTAAGTACTTGAGAAGGACTAAGGATTTGGCTCTTATCTATGGAGGATATGAGCTTAAAGTAGATGGTTTCACTGACTCTGATTTTCAGTCAGATATAGATGATAAAAAGTCTACATCTTGATATTTGTTCACCTTAAATGGTGGAGTGTTTAGTTGGAAGAACTGTAAGCAGACTATTACAGCGGATTCCACTACAGAAGCTGAGTATGTAGCCGCCTCCGAAGCTGCCAAGGAAGCTGTTTGGATCAAGAAGTTCATTTCAGAACTTGGAGTGGTTCCAGCCATTGAGTCACCTATACCTTTGTATTGTGACAACAATGGGGCTATAGCTCAAGCCAAGGAACCAGGGTCACATCAGAAATCCAAGCACATTGAAAGGCGTTTCCACATGATTCGTGAGATCATATAGCGAGGAGATATCAGTATGCAAAGAGTAACATCCGAGGATAACACCGCAGACCCACTTACCAAGGCTCTTACCCAGAAGGTCTTGGATTGACATCTTGAGAAGATGGGGATGAAATATGTCACTAATTGGATTTAGTGCAAGTGGGAGATTGTTAGATATATGCCCTAATACCAATTGTTAAGTTGTGTTTAGGGTTTTATATTTCATTATATTATCTTGTATGGAACTTTATTCATTTATGATATGGCTATTTTTATCATGTAAACTTGTGTTTAATTACTGTTCATGATAAAGTCGTTGGATAGTATGATAGAGAGCAGTATCTCAAGAGTTGAGATAAAGAGACTTACAACTCTCAAGTACATCTATCCTAAACTAGTTCCTGATCATAGGTTTATATATTTGGACGATTGTAAACCGTTAAGATTAGCACAGGTTATACTAGCTCCATGGGAGGATGGTGAGTCTCGAACCATCTGTGTAGAGACACTATAGTAAACCTGTGGGTGCTTGTTTGAGAACAAGTACACTGAACGTGACCAATATGAGTACAGCTTATGGAATTCTATTTGTATGTCAAAGGCTGCTCATGTGTATAGTCACAATTGTAATCCTTAGACTTGAGACACCACTTGTTATCTTATACATGAATTGCTAGAGTTTGATAGTATCTCGTACACCCTTAATCATAAGGATGTAATCGGTGCTCATTGGCTCTAGTGAGTTATGTATGAAGATAGGTGAGTGTGCAATAGAGGATCACCACCCTTAATAAGAAAGGGCGAATGTCTTAGTTAGTTCACAGTTACTATCTCAATGGAGTCTTTGGCCAAAGCAGAAGGTTACCAAGAAAAGTGTTTCAAGGGTATACCTAATTGAGATTATACTCTGGTGAATTTGTAACACATGATTAAATTAGGGTTTGATATGAATCCATACCCAACTAACTTAATCAAGACATTGTTTGGTGAAGGATTATTTATAGCACGAAGGGTTCATTTACACGTTCGTATATTCACCCACACCTAGGGTACGTCATGACATATTGCTAGATGTCACTCATGACTAGTGAAGGCCTAATGATAAGAGTTACCATTGAGGGCAAAATTGGAATTGTTCCAATCGAACCTAAAAAATGGAAAGTTTCTATTTTGGGCGATATTGAGATGTCCCCTGCCACTACTAGGTTGGGATGAACCCAATAGGTCACACACATAAGGACATAAGTGAGGTTGTTAAACTTGTGAGAGGGATGCACTCTTATTGATATATGTTTGGCTTTAATTAATTAATGGTTAATTAATTAAGAATCAAAAGGATATCTAATTCAACAGTGTAAGTAACCATAATAGGGTTAATGGTCATGCTAGCACTAGTAACCAAACACCCTAAGAAAAGGAGAGGTCTATTTAAAGAGAGGGAACCCTAATTGCTTGTAAGCTTGAAATAATCAAGAGCTCTCTCTCTAGGTGCCACCCCCCTCTCTCTCTCCCTCTCCATGCTTGCTTTTTCAAGTGTTGAAAATCAAGGAGGTTTAATCAAGTCTTATGTTCGTGTGGATCAACATTGAAGGCCCTCATATTTTTGAGGCTTGAAGATTGGCAAGGACGATCATCAAAGTGTGATAGCATCGCTGAAAGGAATCGATCGAAATCATGGAATCGCAGCGGAAGAGAAAACAAAACTTTTAATAATAGTATTCCATCATCGAAAGATTCTAAACAAGAATCGAACAAGCATTGGGATATGAGATTTACATACAAGCATAAAAATTTATCAAACATAAATAATCTTACTTGATTCGCCTTTCGATTTGCAATCCTCGACCTCGAACTTCAACGCAATGAAGTCTCCAACGGTATCCACACAAGGGTAAGATTCCCTAAACCCTTCTAGTCTTCCACAACACTTGAGAAAGCTAGAATGGAGAGGGAGAGGAGAGAGAGAATTTTCGGCCAAGGGGTTGCTTAACCCTAGAATGAGTGAAGCACTCATATTTATAAACATTCTCCTCTTTAAGGGATGTTTGGTTACTAGTGCTAGCATGACCAAACATCCTTGAATAGAATAATCCTATTCTTGGTTAATTTTGCCTTTTAATTAATTAACCTTTAATTAATCAAAATCAAACTTAACTTAAAGATAGGATTCCCCTCTCTCAAGTTTAAGGAACTCTCTTACCCTCTATTGTGTGTGACCCATTGGGTTCACCCCAACCTAGCAGTGACTAGGGACATCTCCATGTCGCCTAAAATAGAAACTTTCTATTTAAAGGTTTAATTGAAACTATTCCAATTATGCCCTCATTGATAACACTTATCAATAGGCTTTCACTGGTCATGAGTGACGTCTAGCAATGTGTCATGACATGCCCTAGGTTTGGGTGAATAGCAGAACTATATGAACCCTTCTTGTTACTTAATCCTTCATCCCCTAATGTCATAGTTAAGATATTTAGGGTATGGATATAAGTCAAAACCCTATCTTAACTTTCTTGTCATATGTTCTTCAAATTATAATCTCAATAAGATGAACCCTATGAAACCCTTTCATATTTCATCTATCACTCTGGCCAGAGATTCACATTGAGAGTTATATTTAAGAACTGACCCTGACATTCTCTCTCATAACATTGAGAGTGATGATTCCTTATTGACCACTCATATGCCTTCATGCAAGACCTATTAGAGCCAATGAGTGCTGACTACAACCTTAAGATCAAGGCTGTATAAAACACTATCAAACCCTAATAACTCAGGCACAAGACATCCATGGTGTCTCAGGTCTTAGGATTACCAAATGGACGTAACATAAGAATATTCCTTTAACTTAATATCCATAGGAATATTCTAGTAGATCAAGTTCAGTGTACATATTCTCTAATATGCACCCACAGATTAACCTAAGTGTCTCTACACTGATAGGAAAGACTACCTATCCTCCCATTGGAGTTAGTTTAAATCTGTGCCACTCTTGCCGGTTTAATAAATGTCTTCTTTAATAAACCTATGAGCAGGAACACTTTAAGAATAAATGTATATGAGAAATATGAGTCTTCATATCTCAACAAACTTGAGATACACATTTCTCTTATCATTTATTCATGGACATTATCGTATATATAATTAAATATACAAACGATAAGCAGTACCTTCTTATCCTAATATGAAATAGATATGCACTTTAGGATTGGTTTTAGGGCATACCTCTAACAATCTCCCACTTGCACTAAAGCCAATCACCATAGTATCTTATACTAGTCTTCGAAAGACAAGGCTTTATAACTCCTATAGATGTTATGGCAATGGAGATCCTATGCAAACAAACTTTGCATCTTTATTATTTTCAATAATAGTAATTAAACTATAATTCTGCTGCCAACTCTGATGTCTAGTAAATGAGACCTATGTTCTTGGTAGAGAACAGTATGTACTAGGCATTCTTTTAGGCAACTTGTAAATTGCATCCTTTTAGATTCCTTTGTTCATGTAAGTATTACAATCTTAACTTACTTAAGAATATACTTACTTTTATTCAGGATCACTATTCTGAATAATTCCAATATCTGCCAACAACTTTTGTAGCATTAATGATATTAAGTACATAATCTTTTATGAGATTCCATATTTCTCAAATATTAAACTTATATTTAATCCCTCATAAAATCAACATTTTTGAGAGATTATAATTCCTATAACTTTTATGGAATTCATGATACTACACTTAGTATTTAAATTATGTACTTATATAAAGAAAGCTAATAATGAATGATGACTTTATTGCTCCCACTAGTCCTTTATGAAACAATGTATTTATTTATTAAACTCTTTAATAATATAAATTCCCTTATTATGTTTCATAAAGGAATGATTCTTAACCATTTATGGAAACATTGCTTTCTAATAACTCTTTATTAAAGAAAGCATAACTTTCAAGGTTTATTTGAAATATCTCATATTTAAAATAAATCTTTAAACTATAACGTTTAACATATTTAAGGTCCTCTTTATATAAATGATTCATTTAAAATATTCTCAATATTTTCCTTTTAGCTTTACTTCAAATGAATAATTTGAACTCTTCAAATATTCATAGTTTTGAATCCTTTGAACACTTTCAAATATTCAAAATAGATATGAAGTATTTTTAAACTAAATGTTAGGTTTATACATCTCATGTATTTTCCTTTTAATCTCCTTATAAATTAGATTATATTAATTAATGAATTCAAAGTGTCTTGATTCATTTATTAATATAACCCTATATGGTTGAATCATATATATATCAATGGCATTCATGAAGAATTTAGAACTTTAAAATTAATTGCCAGAAATTATCTAAATAATCAATATTATAAATAAACTGTTTCAAATAATCGAAATATTCAAAACTGAATAGAAAACTTCTAAAGAAGTATTTATTACAAACTGGCAATAATTAAAAGTTCATAAGATTCTAAATAAACTAGTCAAGAATTGAGCTATAGTGTTGAAGGCAGCAACTATTGATCCTTTATTAAACACTGAGAGCTGAATGTCTACTCGACCTTTTGCTTCCCTTTGTCTCCTACATACAATCGCATTGTACAAGAAAAAACATAGTTAGGTATCTCATACCATAAAGCAAAATAATACTAATTCTCAATTAGTAAATCAAATACAAGACGTACCATTAAAAGAACCATTCTTCAACGAAGCCTGGTACTTCTTGCTATTTCATTTCCAGTAACGAAATCTGCCACAGTGGAAACCCTTTCCTTTATACTTTCTCATCTTCATTCCTCTTTTTGAATTATTATTGGATTTCTTCTTCTTTCCCTTGCCATTTGGCTCGGTTTTAGAAGTTGAAAACCCATTAATAGTCAATGCATTTCCTTTGGATTCCTCTTTCAAGGTTTCCTCAATAGTTACTAACTTGTTCATCAAATCAGTCAAAGGCAAATTTAAATTCACATCAGACATGTGAAAATCACTGATGAACGGTTTGTAACTTGCAGGCAGGGAATGAAGCAGTATGTCAATACCCATCTCAAATGTTATGAAAACACCTAGATTGTTTAAGGAGTTGATATTTTGGATCATCTTGAGACAATGTTCATGAACGGATGATCCTTCTATCATCTTACAGGAATAAAGTTCACCTATAGCATTGTACCTTACAATTCCATTTTGTGAGCTATACAAATCCTTAAGATATGATAGAATTGGTCGTGTACTCTCAAAGTACACATCACCCTTTATCTTATCCTTAATAGCTTTATCTGATAAGGCATTGGGACACGGGGTATTAATGACATCTTTGATCGTATCTGCGGAGGTTAAAATAACTTTTAATTTATTTAACCATTCTTGGGAATCTGGACCAGTCAAACGGTTGTCATCAAGGATTCTAGATAAGGGGTTTAGTGGAGCCATCTACAACAGAAAATAATAACAGTAAATTTCATATTATTCAAAACATAAATACCTATTGGTTTCTAAGTCTTATGTTACCTCCCACTATTTTATTCAAATCTCATACTCCCTTAGATGAGACTCGGGAATTTCATCATCTGAATTTTCCATAGTAGGGATTGGGGTCCCATCAAAAATTAGTAGCCTCACATAATAGGTTCTTGGATACTAACCCTTAATGAGTGGATAACTCTTATCCTAATGCTTCTAAAGCAAATTCCAATCATCCTTTAGCCTCTAAATTGTAGTATCCTCACATAATAGGTTCTTGGATAGTACTCTTTAGTTAAGTCACACCCATCATTCGCATAAGTATGGTCAATTGAATGTTGTACCCCTCACATAGCAGGTTCTTGGGATACACCATTATCGCACCTTATGATATCCAATATTAAAACAAGACAGTATGAACCCTCAGGATGAACATGTTCCCGCATATCTGCAGCCAAACACATCCACCTTAAGAATCCACTTATCATGTAATGATGGGAGGCTAGGATAAAGCCCAAGGCTTCTTCCTTACAACTTAATTTTGAATTAAAAGGGGTTTTGGTAAAAGGAGGTCTCATTTAAAATAAACATACATCACATGCATCACATATATATCAAACATACATATAATGTTTAGACCAAGCTTTATTATTAGTTCTTGATTATCCTCCCACTGTCCTCCTAGAGGCTATGGTGGATTCATCTTGAACATATAATAAATTAGGTCAAGGCCCCCTACCAAGCATACATCTCATATATTAATGGGCCTTGGAATAATTATGGACTTTAGGGTGGGTTCATTCTTTGAGCCAAAAAGATGAACCCTAGGTCTATAATGAGGGTTAAGTGATCGTAATTAAAACTATGTAACTATTACATCAAGACTAAAAGATTTATGAAAAGTCTTGAAGTCCTTGCCAAGTTCTTCTTAAGTCCTTGCCTTTTCCTCTCGTACAAAACTCCACCATGCACCTCAAGTCCACCATGCTCCACCAAGTATCCAATATTACATTTAAAATAAAAGAAAGAAGGGGATTAAGGAGATAGGGGATACATAGGAATTGAGAGGGAAAGAGGCATGCAAGCCCCAAATTAATTACATCACTTAAATTTAAACAACTTTAAATACAACCCTTAAAATAATCCATACACATCTAATGCGGCCAATCACATCTCATTTAATTGGTCTTAAGTCCATAATTATCCATTTATATTTATACAAACACATTGCATAAATAGAAACAACAATAAAAGAAAGGCAATGATGGCAATGACATTTAATTAATTAAATTCAATATTATTATTATTATTATCTCATAACAATAATAACAATCTTTTAAATCTCATTTAAAATAAAACCATCATATCTCATATGAAAGTAAAAAGTACATTTTCTTAAGTAAAACTCCTAATTAACTCAATTAGGGTTTTAAATAAATAGAATTTAATTTGAGAAATTAATTTCATAATTCCTATCATGCATTTAACACTTTAATATGCATTATAGATTAATCATCATTAACCTATAGTGAAGGAATTAATTAAAAACTCAAAAATCATAAATTCTTGAAAAGATACAAAACCCAGTTTTTCACAAAACAATGAATTCAGCTACTGTTTTGGGACTAATCTTTCCTATATTAAAACACACTTTTAAAATGTGAGAATACTCTATTTCACAAGGATTTTCAGTCCTCTTTCAAATGGCATAGGTCTCGTTTAGTGATTCCAACGTTTGGTATCACTTTAAGGCATTTTGTGACACTAACTCTAAACTATGGCAGAATCTGGAATTTGTGCACAAATGCATTTATTGGGCATAACCTAAAGTGAACTAAGTCATGGAAACACTTCAATTCACTAGGTTTTTCAGTCCTCTAAACAATGGCAGGGGTCTCGAGACTTGATTCCAACGTTTGGTATCAATTAGAGACATTTTGTGACAGAGAGTCAAATTTTCCAGAATTGACTCTTATTCACAAAAAATCTAGTGTGGCTATTCTAGGTCATTAAAAATCATGGGAACCCTTCCTAGACTTTGTTAAGACCTTATATTAATGAAGTCAATAGGTGGCAAGCTTCAAAAATCCCAGAAACTATTTTCTATAGATTTTATAAAAGCTTCTTGATTGCTGCCCAGAAAAACAGCAACACTATTTTAATTTCAAAACGATTTCAAAATTAAAACTATCAATATACAAGCATGCTAAAACGTTTTTAACATGTTTATATATCATCTAGCAACATCCCTAGTTGTTTTTAATTAATTAAAAACAATAATTCATCACATGAATTTCACAATCTCTCATGAACACAAAAACGTTTTATAAAAACACTTTTCATCAAATCTTCATGTTCTTCATTTTTAATTTTCAAAAACGATAAAATTTATTTTGAAAATATTATAAACACTTTATAAAACATATGAAGAACACAAGATCATGAAATCATAAAATTAATTAAGGCACACTAGGGTTCCAAACTCATGTGGCCGAAATTCATAGTGAGAGAGAGAGTGTGTGCTAGGGTTAGGGTTAGGGTTAGGGTTAGGGAACCTTACCATAACCTAACCTTTTTAGGGTTTCCATAAACTCCATATATGCTGCAATAATTTCTATATTGTGATTAATTAAAATAAGAAAGAATCAAATCAAATATAAGAAACTTTCCTAAATTAAACAATACACATAATAGAAACTAGGAATATTTAAGTTTGACATTTAGGGATTCCTAAAACAAACTAGGAAATATTCCTATATTAGTTTAGGGTTTCTAAAACCTAAAACTAGCCACCATTGATGATGAATACAAGGATTCAAAAAACCCTAATCCACCATTGTTGAACTCTTTAACAATATTCATCAATATGCAAGTTTAAATAAAATTAAACATAGTTATTTGCAATAATCAAGAATCAATTTTTAACATGTTTAAAATAATCAAGATACATGCAAATATGTTCTAGGGTTATTAAACCCTAGTAGCCGAAATCCATGAGGGTGTATAACCCATGGCCGAAAATCCCTATGAGGGTATTTTAAAACCCTAATCACCATTGAAACCCAATTTTCTTAAAATCAAGTTATGTTCATAATTTTCTCAAAATCAAGAACCTCATCTATTTGAATCAAGGGTTTCTAAAACTCAAGATTCAAACATATTCAATGATTATAGGATTACCATAACCCAAATCATAAATTAAACCATTAAAGAACCATATTAGGGTTTACTAACCCTAAGTGGCCGAATGGTGATAGAGAGAGGAGAGAGAGCCGTACCTTAAAGTGTGGGGTTTTGATTATGTTCAAAGCTTCAATCCACCATGGAGAAGAAACCCCAACAATCAAAACATAAACACAATAACCCTTGAAGGGTCCGAAAATTATAGAGAGAGAGAGAGAGAGAAAAACATAAAACCTTTTTAGGTTTTTCTACAAACCCTCACATTTATAATACCAAAGGGGTAAAACCCCATATGGCCGTGACTCTCTAGTGCAGCCCCACCTTGGCCGTGACCTAGCTAGGGTTTCTAAAACCCTAGTTGCCAAATAAACATAAAATAATAACAAAGGAGGCAGCCCCCTTCATTGCCGAATTCAAGTGTGGTTATTAAACCATCAAAAACATGATTTTAATTAATTAAACCATTGCCAAACATCTTAAATCTCATATCCATGCTTGATTTGGCTCTGATACCACTGAAAGGAATCGATCGAAATCATGGAATCGCAGCGGAAGAGAAAACAAAACTTTTAATAATAGTATTCCATCATCGAAAGATTCTAAACAAGAATCGAACAAGCATTGGGATATGAGATTTACATACAAGCATAAAAATTTATCAAACATAAATAATCTTACTTGATTCGCCTTTCGATTTGCAATCCTCGACCTCGAACTTCAACGCAATGAAGTCTCCAACGGTATCCACACAAGGGTAAGATTCCCTAAACCCTTCTAGTCTTCCACAACACTTGAGAAAGCTAGAATGGAGAGGGAGAGGAGAGAGAGAATTTTCGGCCAAGGGGTTGCTTAACCCTAGAATGAGTGAAGCACTCATATTTATAAACATTCTCCTCTTTAAGGGATGTTTGGTTACTAGTGCTAGCATGACCAAACATCCTTGAATAGAATAATCCTATTCTTGGTTAATTTTGACTTTTAATTAATTAACCTTTAATTAATCAAAATCAAACTTAACTTAAAGATAGGATTCCCCTCTCTCAAGTTTAAGGAACTCTCTTACCCTCTATTGTGTGTGACCCATTGGGTTCACCCCAACCTAGCAGTGACTAGGGACATCTCCATGTCGCCTAAAATAGAAACTTTCTATTTAAAGGTTTAATTGAAACTATTCCAATTATGCCCTCATTGATAACACTTATCAATAGGCTTTCACTGGTCATGAGTGACGTCTAGCAATGTGTCATGACATGCCCTAGGTTTGGGTGAATAGCAGAACTATATGAACCCTTCTTGTTACTTAATCCTTCATCCCCTAATGTCACAGTTAAGATATTTAGGGTATGGATACAAGTCAAAACCCTATCTTAACTTTCTTGTCATATGTTCTTCAAATTATAATCTCAATAAGATGAACCCTATGAAACTCTTTCATATTTCATCTATCACTCTGGCCAGAGATTCACATTGAGAGTTATATTTAAGAACTGACCCTGACATTCTCTCTCATAACATTGAGAGTGATGATTCCTTATTGACCACTCATATGCCTTCATGCAAGACCTATTAGAGCCAATGAGTGCTGACTACAACCTTAAGATCAAGGCTGTATAAAACACTATCAAACCCTAATAACTCAGGCACAAGACATCCATGGTGTCTCAGGTCTTAGGATTACCAAATGGACGTAACATAAGAATATTCCTTTAACTTAATATCCATAGGAATATTCTAGTAGATCAAGTTCAGTGTACATATTCTCTAATATGCACCCACAGATTAACCTAAGTGTCTCTACACTGATAGGAAAGACTACCTATCCTCCCATTGGAGTTAGTTTAAATCTGTGTCACTCTTGCCGGTTTAATAAATGTCCTCTTTAATAAACCTATGAGCAGGAACACTTTAAGAATAAATGTATATGAGAAATATGAGTCTTCATATCTCAACAAACTTGAGATACACATTTTTCTTATCATTTATTCATGGACATTATCGTATATATAATTAAATATACAAACGATAAGCAGTACCTTCTTATCCTAATATGAAATAGATATGCACTTTAGGATTGGTTTTAGGGCATACCTCTAACAATCGCAAAGGAGCATATCAAGTAAGCTTTAATTTATTGTCTTTTATATTAAAGTTGATTCGTTTTATCGATTAAGTTGCATGGATGAATACAATGGGAAATTTTAAAATATCCTACCTTCCGCTGCGTTCCTCGATTGTATTCTTTCAGTGTATTTCCGCTTCGACCCAATCGAAGCACTTTTCACCACCAACTTAATTTGACAATATTCTTTTACTTTAATTAATTCTAATAGTCTTTTATTATAAACCTGCCTTTTCCCAGTGGTTCGACACCCGTGCTCACAAGTCACAATTGAATTGAGATTAACAAACACGCGGTTTTATAAATATATTAATCTTGATCATTAACAAGGAATAATCTCCCTTGTTCCGAATCGATCAGGCAGTGAGAGATTCTATGTCCCGGTTTCTTGCAATGATAGCAATTGTCGTTGAAGCTTGAGCTTTCTCCTTGATTTGGCTTCCCAAGAGCTCTTCTTCTTCTCAAGAACTTTTGGAATTTTCTTGTGATGAGTGCCATGTCTTGATCATCATTCTCATTGAATTCATCATCACTATCATCATGAGAGGCAGATTTGA